>JAMKQA010047954.1:0-14885 GCA_024699735.1 Posidonia australis | reverse complement strand
AAAGAAACCATAGGATTTTCAGGAATACTTGTTCTACTGCAACTGATGTTATCTCTGAAATTATGTATTTTATGAACATTTGGATAGATAATCTTTTGGCAGGTTTCGAAAAGGATGAGGTGAGGTCTTTCTTGACAGCCATCTCTGCCCAACATGACTCTCCCTGCCTCTCCATTCCTTCTTCCTCCAGGTTGCCTCCAGGTGTTGCTTCTTTGTCCCCTGATGACCCTGGAAGAGGCAGTGTGCCACCTGAGGGCCTCTGAGTCTCTTTTCTTCTTTGCAGTTTTCTGCTGGTGGTGTAACTTTGAAACTTATATTTTTTGGGTTGATGCCTTATATTCTGTAATATCTCATACATTTCTATGTTTTTCTTACCGGGCTTTAAGTCGATGAAATACATATTAAACTTTTTACCAAAAAACCAAGACCAAGGGGGAAATTGCAGATTGTGACTCGTGAGCCAGGAGAATCATCCGATACAGGGCTTCAGCCATTGGTGGCATTCCGAAGTTGGTAAATAATGCTGTTCTGATACTTTTGAAGTTGGAGACTACAGCCAATTTCTTCCCATGGAAGCTGATCATCTCGGTTTCTCCCGTTTGTATTTGTATTCTTGATCTATCGTTGTTTTCTTTTTATGAACCTGGATCTGGATATGATGCTTGTCTTCGTAGCTAACACCTCTGCCTCTGGATTCAAGTTGCAAGTTTTATGAGTCTAACAACAACGTCTAGTGTCCTTAGGATTCGATTGGTTTCGAGGAAGTTGTATTTTAAAGAAAACTAAGGGTTTGTTTGATAGAGTTTTTGGACAGTTTTTGAATATATAGTTTCTCTCTAGAAGTTATAATGATCCAATAGTTATACCAAACACTGCCAACTTCTTATAAGTACGTAGCTTTTGGAACAGTAATTCCTTTACATTTTCAGAAATTAAGTTATGACAGCTTTTAATTAAAAGTTAACTTCTACATTTAAACTCAGAAGCTGAAGTTTTACTAAATAGACCTTAAACATCTTTGATATGTTCTTATTTTCTAGGCTAAAAAAAAAGAAGGCTTGTTCATAGTTTTGGAATTTATAACACATTTACTTCTTTCTAGGTTAGATGCTCTTATCAGTTTGCAAAGCTACGATGTTTGGCTTCTGGAACTTCTTTTTTCTCTAGTGATTTTCTAAAGAAAGGCTTGGGCTCAGGAATTTGATATTTATGAGAATGTGATGTGCCTTGAAAATGTAGAGTATGAATGGCTTCTTCCAATCTCAAGTCTCGTGGCTGCAATGGCTTGTCTCCTGCAACCTGAATTATGTTGGTATGCTTAATCCCCTTTTTTTATTTTGCGAAGTTATTTATTCTTAATTATATTTACTTCTTGTTATGTATGTAGGCGCTAGTAGAAATTGTAAAAAAATGATTCCAAATGGATTTAGTACGAAGAAAAAAACTTGACAAACGTGCAAAAAAATAACGGGGCATGTATTAGCTATGTTTTTTATTAACTCTACCATATTGATTTTGTTTGCTTCTATTGACATTCATGTCAGCAATATTAACAGGTGGATTTAGTTGTTGTTATGTACGTAGACACTAGTAGAAACTGAAAATAATGGTTTCAAATGGATTTAAGTTCCATTTGGTAGAGTTTTTCTCCAGCTTCTGGATATGTAGCTTCTGTATATGTAGCTTCTTACAAAAGCTGAAAATGTCCAAAAGTTCTAACTAACAGGCTAAAGCAGAAATATGCTTTTTAGAATCACTTAGCTCTTATAATAGTATTTCCTTTATAATTCTAGAAACTAAAGAAAGATAGTTTCTGATCAGAAGTTGTTTTTTGATATTTTTTTCCCTTATTTGTCATTTAACAATTCTGATTACTACGTCAAACTTCCATAAGCTGTCAACTGATGTAGAACTAATCACACTTACCAAGTGAAGGAGACAGTGTTGACGTGGTTCCAATCGAGGGAGATGGAGAAGCAAGACTTGACAACATAGAGAGCATGGCTATAGGACTAGAGCAAGTCGCGACGTGAGGTGGGGGAGTCGGTGTCAGGGGACTTCTCCAAAGAGGAGCAGGACAGTCGGAGGAAGTCGAGTTGTCCTCTAGGTTTTAGGCTTGCTACTCCGAGATGTGGAGGGAGATGTACTGTCGAAGTGGGTGATAGAGGTCAACGACGGTCGAAGCTGACATCCCAATGTACTGACGACTGTCTTCTTCTCATGGATCGCCAACATCATACTTATCGTAGTGGACAACGTCGACGAGGTTGTAGCGGTCAAAGCTAACATCTCAATGTATCAATTCGGCTGATCGATCTCTCTCTCTCTCTCCGATGTTTGATTTCTTCTAGTTTTTTTTTGTTTTGCTTTTTTGTTGGTTAGAAATAATTGAATGTCTCATTTTCGACCAGCGGCCTCTTCCTTACGCTCTCCCTCTGGTAGCTCTACACCAACCTTGCTGCGACTCTCTTCTCCTTTGCCTCCTGCTTTTTGCTCCTCCTTATCCTCCTCTCTGTCAAGTCGACTATCGCCTACTCTATTTTTATCATTCAACATAAGATCATAGATCAGAATTCAAAAGATTCTTTATTTTGTCAAATAAAATTCTACCAATTTTCATAAAAGTTAGCTTTTACAATTCACGTTAAATGTTAACTTCTAACAATTGAACCAAAAATCAACTTCTCTCATAAGTCCTATTAAACAAAACTACGAAGCAAAAACCTAGACATTGATACATAAAAAGATGACGTGTATGTTATTAGTTGTGTTTTTGTTGATCTTACCATATTCATATTGTTTTCTTCTATTGATATTTATGTCAGGTTACAACATTCAACACGGAGTGCCAAATACCTTTAAGTTTATGCAGGCATCACCTGTTAGACGTATGATGCATTTGTAGCTTAAGTCTAAATATTTATTCTAATATTGAGCTAGATTCCTATTTTTATACCACACACACAGCAATGTAATTGTAATCGTTTTTTTTTTTTGGTTTGATCTCCCACTGGTCTAAGCTTTTATAATATAATTCAGGTTTTTTAATCATTAAAGATAAGTATGTCATATAAAACTAATGCTGCCAAATTTAAAGATTTAAGAGAACACTCCGCCGAAAGACAGCAATGCCCCAACTCCCTTGTGTAGAGCAACAATTGTTGAATTAAGTTTAATAATATATTTGAATAAATATAAAAATAGTTAAAGTATTATAGGTTATTTTCTGATTAGTTTCATTGTAGTAATTTATTTGATTTTTTAAGTTGAACTAATTAACATCTTGTGATATAGATCAATATGTGTAGAGGTCGTAAAGACATTTTCCTATTTATTGATGGGTCAAATTAGAAATTTGTAATTATATAAAATACTATATATTGAGTCATAGTCCCTAAATGTTAAACTTTTGGCCTTTCTTCTCTCTCACCCTTATCTTAAGAAAGAGAAAGTAAAAAAGAAACTTGATGGTTTGGAAGACCAGATTTAAACAAGAGGAGCGAGGACTTACAGGTTTTCTACGTAGATTCAGATACGTTTTCGTATTTACATTTATTCGTGATGAATATGATATGAATAGATCTTAAAATTTTTGATTAGATCTTGAATTTTTTTTAATATAAAATATTTATGTATTTTCCGAGAACTATAATTAACAACAACTGCCTTTGTCATCCACTGGTTGTCGTGTCAATGTTTTTTTGTAAACGGTAAGCTAATATTAATGTAACCCTTGGCTATGCAACCACCACCAAGAGATGCCAGTATCAAAATACATATTGTTTTCAGAATTACAAGCCTAACGAAACCATATGTTTCTGCCAATAATTGCCTACTATCAATAGGCATTAACAAAAAAATTCAATAACGATCAAATTGTTTTCAGATCGATTAACAAAACATTAATCATAACATAAGATTCTCATCAGCAGGAAGTAGAGAGGTCTGGTTGGAATCCATCACACACCTGGCATTTTGAGGAGCTAGTGGTGCTTGCTCCATTCCCTAATTTGTTGAAAAGATGATTTTGAACAGAGGACTTCTTCTTTCTCAAAGCTTGTACCCAAACATTCTATCCAGCATTAAATAAAAGAAATAACATCATTGGTAATCATATTGGGGTTTTTTACTCTTTCCCCTGAAAATTCTATTATTCTGTTCCTTCCATATTATCCACAGAATAATTTGTATCAATGTATAGTAGTCTTTTAAAGGGATATCAAATTTCAGTGCAGGTGGAAATGTGAATAAGTCGGAAATTGTGAATATCGCAGGATATATAGAGCCATGGATGAAAGCATTCCATACAGTATCAACAAAAAAAATGGATAAATAAGTGGTTATTTGTTTTCTTGTGCCCATTGCAAAATATACATACATCAGAGCCATTCCATCCCCTTTTACAAAGATTATCTTTGGTCAGCACTTTATTGAAGAGAACCAACCAAGAAAAAAGTTTAACTTTTAAGGGAACCCAACTATTCCAAATTTACTCATATAATTGAAATCTGAGTCCACCATCATTCAATATTTTGTAGTAGGATTTCACAGTGTAATGGTCTTTGGTAGGGTTCCACATCAAAGTATCATCTTCAGGTAATAATTGAGTATTGTTTAATATTTCCATTAAGTAATCAGCCTGTTCTGAATAGATACATAATTGTCATATAGCATGGGACTAGAAAATAATTTATTAAAGTCTGATATGAAGATCTTTAATGTTTTTTCAATCGAAACTTTTTTGAATTTTACAAGTTTAAACAGATCAGGTAAGATATCTTTAAGTTTTTTCCCATTCTACCATCTATTTTCCCAGAAAATTATACTATTTCATTTTTTGACTTGAAAGGAGAAAAAACAATTAACAATATCAAAACAGTCTTTGAGTTCTTACCACAAAGAGGAGGATCTACCAATTGATGTGTTTGACAGAGCATCCGACCATGTTCTTGATAAATATCTAACTTTTAATAATTCTTTCTAATCACTTGGGATCAGTCATTGAAATTAGTCTTTCTGAAGTGTAAAAGTAGTCCTAAGTATTTGATAGACAAGACAATAGTAGTACATCTAAGAAAATAGGAGGATCTAATAATGGAATTGTCATGTCATTGTTGCCCTGGTATGATCTATGCCTCTCTCTTTCAAGG
The DNA here is from genome assembly GCA_024699735.1 of Posidonia australis. NCBI lineage: Eukaryota > Viridiplantae > Streptophyta > Magnoliopsida > Alismatales > Posidoniaceae > Posidonia > Posidonia australis. Next base: position 9,735 of record JAMKQA010047954.1, on the reverse strand, counting down.
GTGTATGTTGTCTCTTCGAAGCATCTAAATTTCTGTAATTGCTGTTGGATCCTCCGCCTTTACTTCGTTGTTGTCAGTCTTCCACAAATTTAGAAAACGGCATGCATTTTTGAAGCTCACTTTCTCAGGGGCTTGCATTGCTACCTCGTGCCTATGAGTTATAAATAATAAATGTCATGCTGAGCTGAAGTGTGGCGTAAACCATCTTAATAGAAAATGGTGGAGGTGGAGGTGGAGGTGGAGTCATATCCATGTGTTGGTTGGGTAAAGCATCCTCATGTAAGAGCAGTAGTGTTAAAAAAAAAAATGCTGAACCAACACATGGATGCTTATTTACCACTACTACTCTTATCTACAGCTTGTTTAACACTCAGCTTATTTAATAAAAAAGGCTTGAGGATCCTCAGCTTATTTTTTTTTACTAATATCATAGTTTTTTTTCTTCTGCAGCTTATTGACAACAACAAAGTTCGGGCTGGCGACAAGCACACGGAAGGAGAGTCAAGTTTGAGAAGAAAACTCTCAGGAACCGTTTGGATATTCTAAAAAATTATGATATTAGTCAAAAAATATAATTTTAGGAAAAAAAAATATTTTTTACTTTGATTTAGACCATTTCAATGGCAACAAAAAAAACATTTTAACATTTTGAAAATGTCATTTCAGGATTAAAATACGGATTTGAAAAAAGAGAATAAATCTCTTTCTTTTTTCCACAAAACCATATTTTTTGAGTGGCCACCATTGTTGCTCTTACGCGTCCTTATTCTCCCTTTCATTCCTCTCTTCCTCTTCGTGCGGTCGCCATTGTTTCTGTCGCTGTTGCTGGTTCATCTTCATAGATCATCGTTGTTGTTGTCGCCATCGTTGCCATCACCTTACTATGGATTCTACTCTCTCTCTCTCTCTCTCTCTCCCTGTTAGTTGGCGTTTGGGGGCTCCGATGAGGTGGAGAGTAGGTGGAGATTCAAGGTATGTTTTTCTAATGATCTTTTCCCTTCGATTTCCACCTCTATATATAGCGGAGTCAAGATCCTCCACCTCCCTCCGCCCCCTCAACAGCTCCTTATTCATAAATGTCGGCCATAATCACCATTAACATCAAGGAGGAAACGGTTGACTGTTTTCTCCTTCCACATGTAATGGTGGTCTTCATTGACCACCAGCTCATATCTCTCATTTGGTGATGAAGACCACACACAAATTCCACGTAAAGTGATGTTAACCTTCCACTTCCACTATTCATGAAGTATATAATTTCAATTTTCCACTCCCACTATTCATGAGAATATTCTTCATTTCTGTTATCTATGGAAATGTTTCTTAAACCCATTAAGTTCACAAACTTAATAAATCTTTCCGCTGTAATCCCCTTTGTCATAGGATCAGCAATCATATCAGATTTGGGAATATAACTCAGTTTTATTTCCCCACACTTCACAATATCACGAATATAGTGATAATGTATGTTAATGTGTTGTCCTCTTGTTGTATTTGCACCACTATGTACAAGACTTATTGTCGCTTGGTTATCACAATACATCTCTATTGGACCATTTATCAAGTTGAGATTTAAATCACTTATAAATCTCCTGATCCAAACAACATGTGATGCAGCTGTACTACAGGCAACATATTCAGCTTTCTATGTGTATTTTGCTACACATCCTTGCTTTTTACTTCTCCAAGATACAGTTGCACCTCCAAAGATGAATACATGTTCCGAAGTGGACTTCCCAACATCTTTGTCACCACCTAGATCTGCATCTGTATAATCAAGCACTTCAAGCTCATCCGCTTGATAATTCAACTTATGGTGCAGAGTTCCTTTCACATATTTCATTATTCTTTTTACAGCTTCCCAATGTTTGATTCCAGGATTACTTTGATATCTACTAACAACACTCACAGCATATGCCAAGTTTAGCTGTGTACACAACATAGCGTACATCAAACTTTCAACCACTTGAGCATAAGGTGCTCTTAAAGGTTCTTTTCCCTTTTCAGGACATTGATCCTTACTTAATCTTTTCCCAAAAACATATGGTGTAGGGGTTGAGGAGTAATTCTCCATTTCAAACCTTTTCAGCACCGTACGTAGGTATCTTTCCTGATTTATACTTAGTATTTCAGATTTTCGATCTCTAAGGATTTGAATTCCAAGAACATAAGATGCTTCTCCCATGTCCTTCATCTCAAACCTTTTGCTAAGTTCTTCCTTTGTGTTGTTTAACATGTCAGTATCATTTCCAGTAAGCAAAATATCATCCACATACAAGGACAATATAATAAACTTGCTCCTACATTTCCTGACATATAAACAATAGTCTAACCTGTTTGAAACAAATTCCATTTTGATAATCACATCATAAAACTTGTGATACCATTGTCTGGATGCTTGTTTCAAATAATATATTGACTTATTCAATTTGCATATTTTGTCATCATGTCCTTTTACCTGATCCCTTAGGTTGTAACATGTAAATTTTCTTCCTACAAATCACCATTTAGAAATGCAGTCTTTAAATCTATTTGATGTAATTCCAAATCCAAATGTACAACAAATAGCCAATATAATCCTTATTGATGCGAACTTAGCTACCGGAGAATAAGTTTCTTGATAATCAATACCCGGTTTTTGTGTATAACCTTTAGCAACTAACCAGACCTTATATTTATCAATAAACCCATCAACCTTCAGCTTTTTCCTAAATATCTATTTGCATCCTATGTCCTTTCTATCACTAGGTAAATCACATAATTCCCAAACATTATTCTTTTCCATTTAATCAATTTCATCATTTATAGCCTCAAGCCATAAATCTTTTTCCTTTGATTCAATAGCATTTTTATACTTCATGGGTTCCATGTGATTTTCCTCTATATCTACTATCAAACATGAAGACTCGCAAGAATACAATTAATAATCATTCATCAAAGTAGGTTGAGTCCTTATTCTTTTATTGCTAATAGGCTCTACCGGTTCAATTCTATTTTGAGTTTATTCATTTTGATTTACTATTTCATCATTTCCATTTACAAGCTCATTTTGGTTTTCCCTCATGTTTTCCATAGGTTTATTCACATTTTCCATATTTCATTCCCATTCAATCATAGGGTCATGTTCCGAGATATCATTGAAATAATTATCTTCCACTACAAGCAGTGATTCTATTTCATTTTTATTTTCTTCCTTTTCTTTTAAATTTTCAAGAAAAGTTGCATCTTTATATTCAATGATTCTCTTTTCTTTATGGAAAAATCTATAATCAAAAGAATTTTCACAATAACCTATAAATGTACACTTCAAGTTTCTAAAATCTAATTTATCCCTTAATTAATCAGGAATAAGTACATGAGCTATAGAACCTCATTTCCTCAAATAATGTAAAGTGGACTTTGACCCGATCCACAACTCATAAGGTGTATTAGGTACAAATTTGATAGGTATTCTATTTAACACATGATTTGTTATAAGCAAAGTCTCTTCCAAAAGCTTTTGGAGAGTCTTGAATGTGACAGCATACACCTAATAGAATTCATAAGAGTTCTATTTTTCTTTTCTGTCACACTATTTTGTTGTGGAGTATAAGGCATTGTTGTATGCCTCTTGATTCCATACATTTCACAAAACAGTTCACTTCCTTAGAATTATATTCCCCACCTCTATCTGACCTTAACACCTTAATATTTCTTCCTAGTTGTTTTTCAACTTCTGACTTGTATTTCCTAAATAAGTCAAAACTTCACTTTTATGACTAATTAGATAAACATGAGTATATCTAGAAAAGTCATCTGTGAAGGTCACAAAATCTTCCTTGTGATTATATGTTTTAACACTAAGTGGACCACATACATCAGAATGAATTAAGTCCAATAATTCATCTGATCTATGTCCTATTCCAAATGGTTTCTTAGTCATTTTTTCAACTAAGCAATGTTAACACTTATCTAATTTCATGTCATTAAAATGAGGAAACAAATTCATATTTACCATTTGTTTCATTTTGTGCACATTAACATGAACCAATCTTAAATGGCATAATTCATATTCCGATAAGAAGCACAAGAAATAATCAGAAGACACATCAATGTTATTTATTTCATTTCCAGATACAACAAGTTTAAACAGATCATGTTCAGGTACAAATGTTTCCATAGCGAAGACCTTTTTGTCTTTCCCTATGGATACACGTTTATTGTAGAACCTGACTTCCATACCTTTCTTTATTAGCATGCCAACTGAAATAAGATTCCGTCTCATGCCTCGTGCATAAAGGACATCTTTCAGTACCATAATACTGTCCCCCAAATCCAAGCGGTAGGTGCCAACTCCATCAACATCTAAATAGGTATTGTTACCTATGTAGATGCGTTGTTCTCCAGGACTGAATTCTTTAAATGACTCCAATCCTTATTTGGTTTTGGTAATGTGTCTTGTAACACCAGAATACACCCACCACTCATTTGTATTGGGAGTGACAACATTATTACATTCAGTGACACAAATAAAGATTCTTTTATTCTTTTAATTGTTCCGAGGTCTTGCCTTTGTTTCCATCCTTATTAGGACAATTTGTTTTGTAGTGATCAAATTGGCCACATGCATGGCAAGATCCTTGTAGTCTTTTTCTTTGATTTGGCTTGAAGTTTTTGTTGTATCCACTTTTTCTCTTATTATTCTTATCAAATTTCGGCTTCCACTACACGACATTCGCTTCTTCTAGATTGGTTTCATATTTCTTACTACTAGCCATAATTTCCTGTTCTGTAGCCAACCTAGCAAGTAGTTCAGAAAGGTGAATTGGGGTAGACCTAAGAGATGTGGTTACCATGTCATAACTATGTGATAGACTATTTAAGATAGTAGTTATCTGTAGTTTTTCAGGTATGGGAGTTCCTGCAGTAGTTAAGTCCTTTGTCATAACTATCATGCCATTTATATGTTCCACTACATTATGTTCTCGAGCATTTTGCAAGAGTTATACCTTTGAATGAGAAGTTGAGTTGTCATTTCCATTATTTTATCATATTTTTCCTTCAAAGCATTCCATAAAGTGAAAGAAGTAGTGTATATTTCAAAAAATTTAGTAGACTGTCCTCCATAAACATGAACATAAAGTTTTTAGCATTTTTGTCATCAATTCTTCATTTTTCATTCTTTTTAATTTCCGCTTCATAAGCGTCAATTGGCAATTCCAGAGGATCAGATTCTATAACATGCTCAATATTATCATATTCTAGTGCATGTATTATTTTCCGATATCACATCTCATAGTTTGCCTCATTCAACTTTTCTATCCTAGCCAATTCAATTGTGAACAGTTTGCTAGCCATTTCTTAAATCTATAATAAATATAGATTTTTCAAATTTAAAATTGTACAATCTCACAAAAAAAAAGAAGGTAATAATTCCAGAATTTAAATAATATTCAAAAAACTCAACAAAGTTTATAAGGTTTAGGATCTAAATGCAAAGAAACGGGCCGATGCACCAGCAAGGTGTGCCTGTAATGTGCGCCTGTCTGGTGCGCCTATTTGGTGTGCCAGTATGGTGTGTCAAAAGGTGCGCCTAAATAATGAAGATTTTGTCTTTTAAAACAAACTTTCTAATTATCAAGTTTCAATCACTTGTAATATTAATCAAGATTAAATTTTTAACTAATCAAACATGCAACAATATTTAAAATTTAAATTTCTAACAGCAATATTAATATTAATAATTCTTAAATATTGATTTAATATGCAAAAATTAAATCAGCAATATCTTAATCTTAAATTCCTGATAACAGTATGAAATGTTTTAAGTAAGATTACCAAAACATGCAATAAACAAATATTCCTATTATCACTTTAAACAAATATGTAGGAAGACTATGCAATGAAATAGAGATTACCAAAACATATAAGATTAAAATAACCAAAACATTAAAATGAAAAAAACACAAGAAGTGGTTGCCAGGTGTTACTTCAAAATGTGTGCTCATGTATTACTCAATGTTTGATTAAAATATTGAATATGAGTGGCTGCCACGTGTAAATCAAAAAACAAGCAACTAAAACCAAGCAAAAAAAATGTCTGCACAGTCGTATACTTACAGACTGAGAGGAAAAAATGAAAAGTTAGGACCGAACTTGTGTGGGCAGCGTCGAGATCTGCTGGCAGCGAGCTCGTGAGGTGCGAGGAGGCAACGGAAGGACACATGGATCAACAAAGTGCACACGCGCAGGGGATGGAGGTTTGGGGTTGGACGAAGATTGCGGGCACGGGTGGCGATGGCTCCCGTATGGGTGGTGCGAGGAGGGGAGATCCCACGCGTAGTGGTGTGTGGCGCGCGCCGGTGGGTGGCGGGAGGTTGGTGATGCGGGCGGAGGAGCGCGTGGTGGACGTGCGCAGGGGGTGAGCCGCGCGGGGGGAGGAGGCATTTCGCGAGGTGGAGGCGGGCCTGCGGGTGCGGGGGCTCGATAAGTGGTTCACGGACGGCAGAGCGGCGGCTGCGTGGCTAAACCTGGCTCTGATACCACTGTTGGTCGGTGTTTGGGGGCTCTGGTGAGGTGGAATAGGTGAAGATTCAAGGTATGTTTTCCTGATGATCTTTTCCCTTCGATTTCCACTTCTATATATAGTAGAGCCAAGATCCTCCACCTCCCTCCGCCCCTCCCAACAGCTCTTTATTCATAAATGCCGACCACTAATACCGGTCATAACCGTTTCCTCCTTCCACATGTAACGGTGGTCTTCATTGACCACCAGCTCACACTCCCTTCCATTTGGGAATTTTATTAGTAGAGGTGGTGGGTCAGTGCCTGCAGCATGGTGGAGGCGGAGGCAGATTAGTGCCTGCAACATGGATTCTACCGGTTTAGAGTGCATGGCTATGATCCTAGATCTGTCGTGGCCATGGCCGGATAGCCTTTTATGTAGCTTTTGATTTTGTTTTTGGCCAAATGGAATGTTGTGTTGTGTCCTCTTTCCTTACCCCTACAGGCAATCTACATCTATTGTAACCTTCTTACCAAGAAACAGTTTGAGGTTTCCTACCCATCTTTGTTGTTTTTCATTCTTGTGAATTGTGATGACCAGATGCTCCGTCACAAATATGTTGTAATAAATCGTTCTATCTCGTCTAGTTACTTGGGTTCAGCTCGGAATCAAAATCAAATCTTTTGTTTTCACCACAAACTACACATGAGCTGAGATTTTGACTCTGTCTCGTTTGGTTACTTGAGTTCTACGTCATTTTGTTGTTTATTTTGTTTAGATCTTTTGTTTTCCTTCCACGTTGGGTGGCATGGAAGGCTATTTTGTTCTTGGATGGTGATGTTTATGCGGTTTTGGCTCCACTAGTTGTTAGTGCTTCTATTTGGCAATCTCCATAGACCACTTGAGCAATAGTCTGTTTCCTTGGTCAAGTGTTATGAGTCTTTTATGATCATTTCTTTCAATCCTTTCAACAATAGAAGGATTCTCAGTAACCATTTCCAAGGAAATTATATTGTGGTTGTATCTGAACTTAAATATACATCTTACTTGAAGTGACTTTGCAATTGAAGTAATGCACCAAGTCACATATTGTTGGAACCGTGGGATGTCCTTGAGATTTGCCAATATTGTAGAATTATGTCTTGCTAAAGGACATACTCTCATCTCTGTTAGCAACTGCTTTCGCTTTACCATTTGCCTAACTATTTCTGAAAATGGTTTGCTAATATGCCTCGTTAATTTTGTTATGCCTATCTGTTGTATTGCCTTGATTATGCTCTTGCTAAGCCTGCATTTTATGTGAATTTTACTCACATGCTAGAACTTCGCAATGCCTAAGAGTTGTCTTTGCACTTCTTGCATGCTTTCATGCTTTGTTGTTATTATGCATTCTTCTACTTATGCCCTTGTTTTTTAAAGTTGTTTGTCATTGTGCTCTGGTCAACTTTGATGCATTGCATGTCTTTTATCACGCATGTCTGTATGTCATGCCTCAGCCAGGCTTTTATTGTGCTTGCAATTTTATGCCACGCTCCATGTTCTGTTTAAATGTCTTACTATACTTGCTTATTATGTACATTGCTTGTATGCTCTTATTTAATGTTTATATGCCACGCTTGAAGTGTTTTTTGAACTTCTACCCTCTATTTGCAATCTGATTCAGTGTCATCTACTGTGACTCTTGGGTATCACAAGACAAGTAGATGAGACACATATTTTGATATGAAGTAGTGGATGCATATCATTTCATACCTATTTGGGAACTTTGAGATTATTTAAGGAATATTCAACTTTGATAGTAAATTGGATTGTATATGCATATACATCCATATTAGACTATTGTTTTTATATTGGATGCATGCTATTTGGGGTTAGCAAGATCTGTATACATCCATATTGGACTATTGTTTCATATTGGATTGTATTTGTTTCTATTATATATAAGGCAAGATTTGTATATTTGCGGTTGACACCATCCATATTTGTTGTTTCTATTTGCATGTTTCTGTTTCAGGAATGCATGTTTAAGTTTTTATATGCATTATATATAAGGAGTAATTAGCTTCATAATTTTTATGGTATATGTATAACATATCTATAAAGAAATTTCAATGGATAAAAGTAATGTAAAAAAAACAATAACGTTACATTTAGTTAGAAACAACATTTTCTATCCAAACAACTACTAAAAACTACATTGTTTTTTGAAAAACTTTGTTTTTAACCAAACACTTTTTCAAACCACAGTTTTTAAAATTTTTGCATGTACAAAAAAAAAAAAAATTGTTTCAAATCTATAGTTAGTCCATTCAAATAGGCCCTTAACTTATGTCTTTGTGTAAGCTTCTTTGCTTTTGCATTTTTTTTAAAATGTAATATTTTAAGATTTACATAATGTTTGGTATTGCTTATGGAAAAACTTATTATTCCTATAAATAACGTTTTTTTTAAAAGCTAGTCTCCATAACTTAATAAAATCAACATTTTTGAAAACTTTTATTGTAATGCCCCGATGTATCACAAATCAGCATTAGCACTACTCATTTAACTAATTAACAGAATTAAACTAAAATAAAGTAAATAAATGACTAAACAACTACCCAGAATCTCATGCGTAGTTACTAGCTCCTTAATGTGCACCAAGACTGAACTGTATCTAGATCTACACTTGAAAACCAAACACAAAATGCGTGAGTAACTTCAAGTCACCTGGCACATGCCTACCAAAATCATGGCAGAAATCACAAAAAAAAGCTATGGCAATTTGTAGATATCAAAGCACAACAACAATTATCTTATAAACATGCCTTTCCAAATATATCTTTTTATTTTTCCTTAAAATTTCCATGCATTTTACAAATCGTATTCATGCATTTCATGAAACAAAATCACAACTAGAATCCAGCCTAAAACAACATACAACTCAGTCATAATCAAACCTTGGCTGGGAACTAGTTAAAAACCACAGAGTTAGGACCTAGCTAAAATCACAAACCCGAACGCCAATTCTAACTCAAAATCAAGCACTACAGTCTTACTAAAACCCGTCGCGTCACCCTGACCACAAGTGACTAACTCAGCCACAAGTAGTTGGCGAGGTATTAACCCTGTTGTGCCGAGTGGTGAAGAGAAAACAGAGAACACGAACGATGCTCACATCCCAAGCATCCAAACCCTCCCCCACAGACGAACCTCACATGAAACCCTAGACATGGAGAGAAGAGGGAGGAGTTCTCTCCACACAGATGGAG
>JAMKQA010047952.1:0-15038 GCA_024699735.1 Posidonia australis | reverse complement strand
AAAATAAACTCCTTACGTGCAATTTTTCATTCACTCTCAAAAACTGATATAAGTAAACTAAAAAGTGTTAATTCTCTATTCACCCCCCCTCTAGAGGAACTATTCGATCCTACAAGTTGGAAGTCCCACGTTGACAGGCGTTGTAGGGGACTCGATGTATGAAATGACACTCCGAGTAGGATCTCTCCTTTTGTTGGAGTTGTTTTTCACACCGTTGTTGGTGTTGTCGCTGCTGCTTGCTCCTAGGACGGATGCGGGAGATGTGGCCTGCTTGGCAAATGCAGCAAGCATAGGGAAACTACCACTACATAGTGAGCTTTCCACGCGAGCTCCAGCTCAGATCAACGATGCAAATGTGGTGATAGGCTGTATGCTAAGCAGAGCCTTGGTAGCTGGCTGCGCCCCACGAATAACCATCTCAATAGATTCCTCATCTGAGGGTCTATCTCAAACTTGTGAGGCAAGAGCACGCCAGCGTCCGACATACTCCCCAAATGGCTTTTGGGGCTTCTGCTTGGTGGCTGCAAGGTCCTCGCGCTTAGGGACTAAGTCGAGATTAAAGGAGTACTGTTCCAAGAACACCTGGCTAAGGTCGTTCCAAGTCTTTATCCGAGCCATATCCAAGGAAGTGAACTACATTAGTGTAGGGCCGGTCAGACTTTTCTAGAAGAGCCAAATTAAAAACCTCTCGTCAGCTTGCAGCTGCACGAGATCTCCGCAGTACGCCCTCAGGTGTGAGATAGGACAACCATTACCATTGTATTTCTCAAAATCCGGGTAATGGAAATTCAGTGGGAGAGTTGCCTTTGGGAAATAGCAGAGGTCCCAGAATCGGTAAGACTGGCAATCTCCGCCCTGCACTTGTCGAAGTGCTTTTTCGAGATCACCCACCCTAGTGTGGAGGGCATCCAAGATCGCTGCTGTTGAAAGTGGTGCAATTGGGGCAGGTCCTGCGTAGGTCGTGTGGGTCGCACCGAGGTGCTCCTTTGGATCCACCATCGCGTTTGCTGGTGTCAGTGCACGATGGAGAGTGTACCCATGTGTTGGTGTAAAGTGTTGTGGGGTATATGCGGCAATCTGATTCTGATGCATGGAGACAAAGGGAGATGTATGATGACCTAGGTGAGGTGCAGTGTGAGCAGGGTGCAACTGCGGTCTCGGGACAGATCCGGGGAATGAGCTCTATGGGTTCTGTGCCCCCTACCCTGCCTAAAGGCTGGCCACCCGGTGCATAGGAGAAATGCTGTGTTGTGATAGTGGGGGTGTTGCAAGCGGAGTCGGTCCCACCATCGCCGAGGCCGCGAGGAGCTGAGGCGATGGTTGGGGATGTGGTGCAGTGGGTGCACTATGACATGCAAGGGATGGCAATAGAGGGACCTCTGGACCTGCAGGGGGAGTAGCAGGGGTTGGAACAATACAGAAGCCCATGCCCTGAAGCTTTTGAGCAAGCTCAAGAAATTGTTGAGTGTGGAAGACATGTGACCCATCGATAGTAGTACAGGAGGTCAAGGTCAAAGACTCAATGGATCCAAGAGGAGGTTGGACTCTAGACTGTCCAACAGGAAGGGATCCTATCAAAGATGTTACCGCAGGCAGTTAGGTGGTAAAGGTAACAGATCTAGCCATGGGATAAGTCAAAGGTGGGGTCTTTGGAATACGTGTGGCCATTACAGCAAAGGCCAATATTTGATGGATTCTCGATCATCAGGAAACGACTGTCGAGAAGAGTGACAGCGGCAGAAGATGTCAGTGTCAAAGGAGGGACCGAGGAGGTAGTCAACTCCGGAGTAGCAGAAGTCAAAGGCTCACCAAGATGCTGGGCCATGGAAGAATGGGAACGAGTGAGAACCAGATTGTGGTGATGGGACAAAGGGTGGACCCTAGGACGAGCTATCGTTGATGGTGACGGGTTGCTCGGGAGAGGATGATCGAGATCTGTCACCAAAAGGGAAATAGAGAACGAGGGCTCTCGAGCTCTGGCAGAGGAACTCGCACAATAACCTATTCAAGAGAAACAAGAATCAGGGAAACCTAGTGTGAGTAAAATGAGACACAAATGCAATGTTATTAGGGTGGCATGAATGTCACGCATGCATATGAATGCAACTTATATGCTCTCTCTCACCAACTAAGTGTTTCGTAAAATGTCATCTACTTCAGGATCACACGTGGGTAAATGGGTCTCTGACTCAGGCTAGAAAGAAAAGTCCCCGCTCTAAATCCTAGCCAAAGCGCAGACAGTGAACGGGTGGTGCGTTGGTGGCCTCATCTCCTGCAGTAGCATGGAGCTGTATCCTCTACTGACACTGACACGACCCCAGACAAGGGGGGAGAAACTAGCAATGCGCCCTACGCCAAAGCTATAGAACGAACTGCTAGAATTTTCCTTCGTAGACTATAGGTGGACTCAGAGGAGACAATGCATGCCATATATGATAAATCATGCAATATTTTTTGTATTTTTTTCTTGCATTTTATTAACTAGGGGGAAAGAGTTTGATTTGGTCTCTAGTTTTGCCTTATTAATTGTTTATCTGAGTTTGTGTATTTTATTTTAACCAAAAAGGGGAAACAAACATGTCTTTACTCTCCTAGTCATGTCAAATGCAAAAGGGGAAGAAAACACACAAGTAAGGCAACCAAGCAAGCGAACAACAAGCAAAAGGCATGATCATGGCATGTGCGTGTCATGACATCATGAATGTGAAAAGAAAACATCCATCAAATCAAAAGGCAAGATATATAGCATGTGTGTGAAGTGATAGAGCAAATTTGTAAAAGAAAGTGCGAAAGGCACGCTAAGTAAGCAAACAAGCACAAACAAGGCAAACAAACAAACATGTGAAGCCAAAGCCTAAGCAAATAGGAACAAGCAAGCGAAAAGATGACAAACCTAAAAGCTGGGATCTGGTACTCCCTAGTGGAGTCGCTAGTTCTGTGACCATGCCTGCCTGAGGATCTGGCCCAGAGTTGCACCAGAGGGAGGAGGCCACAGCCATGGCATGATGGCGAAGGTGCAAGATAGGATAAAACAAAAAGAAAATGGAGTCGCCACTTAGTCTTTTAAGGGAAAGACGAGGAAAACAACAAACAAACCACAAAAGATTGAATGCATGAGATGCAAATATGAAGGCCAGATGTCTACTAACCAGAGGATCGGTAAGGATTCCTATTACGCACGGGGAAGGTGTTAAGCACTCTCGTAAGCTCGAGAAACTTGGTCTTCTAGTCCTAAAGGCTGAATGAATGCTTGCTAAGCCTAGATTATGATCTAATCATGCTAATATGAATGCCAAGTCAAGACTAGATGGATGTGCAGGATGGTATACAAAAGCTGTGAAGAAATCCACACGAAATGATGAAATCACGAAATACGGCATGACAAAGAAAATCACATGAAATGATGAGGTTTTTGAAGAGAATGGTTCGAAAAATCATACAGACATCAAGGGAATCAAAAATGCAATCAACTCAAATCATCAAAATCATAGAAAACATCGTAGAAATCAAGATGGGAAAATTGCAAAGAAGTCCATGCAAAACAAGTAAATGGTGACATGTGAAGAAAATCACATAAAATGATAGTATTTTTGAAGAGAATAGTCCAGGAAACCATACTGATATCGAGAGGATCAAATGTGGGATGAACCCAAATCGTCGGAATCATCAAAAAATGACATAAAAATAAAAAAGGGAAAATAATCCACAATTGGGCTAATGTGGGCCTTTAGCTCAGTTAGTGTATGCCCTCGGGCAATGAAATCCAAATCAAATCGAAAAATCCAAAATGTAGGATAAAGGGAATCAAATTTAATGTCAAGTGAAGGAATCTGAAAACGAAATGAGGAAAAACCTACGAAAGAAATACATAGGATGCAGGCTTACTTAAAAAGGGTGGACTGATACACAAATGTAATGAAAACTATGCAAAATCCATGAATGTGTACCTAAATGCGTAAAAGCTGCTGAGGAATGACTTAGACAAAGATTATACATGATTGAGTGCAAAAACTAACATGCATGTGTATGAATTGGTGGCATAGGGGCAATTTGGTCATTTCAATGGCTAGATGTGATAAATGTGTGCATGTGTATGATGCATGGTCTAAGATATGCCAAAATGTATTAAAACTGTCAGGAAAATGTTATTTGCAAGAAAATTTGATAGGGACAATGTATTAAAAACAAGAAAATGATATAATAGGTTAAAGGACAAGAGTAGGGACCAAAGTGCGAAATTCACAACAAAAGGGGGAAAACCTGATTGAAGTATATTCAATGGCCTCTATTCTAATGTGTAGATGATGGGTTAATTGAAAATGTGGCACTGAGATGTGTGAGAATTGCACTTTGGTAATTTTCTGAAAATTTAGGGTCTAATGTGTAAAATTCACACATAAAGTGAAAATGTGAAATTAAAGATCAATTCACAATGCGAACATGATTTTTAAGTGAAATCTATATTTAGGTGCAAAAATATGAATAAAAGTAGTGGAAAATGTCAAAAATGAGTGTGAAAACAATTAAAACCCTAAATGATGAATTTGAAATTAGTTTAAGGGTCTAGATGCAAATTTCCTCTATTGAATGACTGTATGTTGTGAATCTAGGGACTTACATGCAAAATTTTAGGACTTAAATGTGCTAAAAATTCAACCTTTATGATGGTCAGTGTGATTATGAAGTTTTTTAGGGTTAGAATGTAAATTTCATAGGAAAAATTCATTTTAAAAAGCTCTGGGAGCATGATGCAAATGTTTGGGACTTAATTGCAAAGAAAACTTGATCTCAGGGACTTAAATGTGAGAAAACATGTATGAATGGCAATAAAGATAAAAAATTTGAAACATGGAGGTAGCCAAATGCAATTCTTACAGAAACAAATAAAGAAATGAAAGTTATTTAAATTTATAAGGGCTTAAACATAAAAACACAGGACCTAAATGTAAGGATCTAAGGGCCTAAAAGTAAAAAACCTAAAACTACAGGACCTAATCTGAAAAACTCCCCTTCAAAGTTTACCAGCGCCCGATCACTGGCGAGGACTCTGGTGGGCCTTCGACGGTGGCACAACGGTGGAGGAAGGTGGGCGACGGTCGGGGAAGCTTGAGGGCGACGTGATGGAGCTCTTCGGTGTGGTGGGCAGGACTAGGGAGGAGGCCTGAGATTCCCTCCCCACTTCTGGCTTCGGCGAGGAGTGGTCGACGCCGGAAAAGATGACGATGAAGAGAGCTGGTGGCGGTTTAGAGATGGCAAGGTTGAGGCGTAGGTCGGAGGAGCATTGGGGCGGCATGAGGAGGCTTCTAGGAGCTGTGGAAGGAACAGGGGCTGGCTGAGGAGCTCCACCCGTCCCGAGTACCGGTGAAGGGTGCAGGAGAGCTCGGAGTGGCGTTGCAGAGATAGAGGCGGTCGAGGGGGGTTCAGAGTATCTTCAGTGGACGGCAGGGGAGCTTCCGGACTTGTGGTCTGGAGTTTACGTGATTGGCGCATCCTAGTGGATTCCATGGCGGAGGGGGTCGACGACGGAACGACGGCGATGCCCTCAAGCAGGGGGGCCAAAGGAATCTCTTCCTGAGTGATGGGGACTCAGGAAGGACGAGGAATAAGGAAGAGAGGCTCCAGGAGCCTCCTCCCAATCCAGGAGGCCAGTGACCTCGCCGATCGTGGTGCACCCACCAGCGGAGGAGGGAGAAGGCAACAGACAGGGCCCGTACGCCCGATGAGAGGCAACCAGAGGTTAGGGGAAGCTCTCTAGGCCTAAAGGTGCGTGATTAAAATCTAAAAAGGAGGAGAGCATACCTAAGGAGGACCGTTATTTCTCCCAGTACGATTGGACGGTGATGCTTCCCAAGACTAGTGGTTCTGGTGGTGGTGGTTCAGGGTTCTCCAGACGACCAAAGACTGGGGGAGAGGTGCTGAATGATTTGGGATTACTGGGCTTCTCTCTAGGGTTTCGAGGGGTGATTCTCAGTGGGCTAGAAGTCTTCGTGGATTGTCAATGATGGGGTAATTTATACGTTGACGGTGGCCTCTAGAGTCGTCGATCTTCTTCCTCGATGGCTAAGTACCGCTTGATGCTTGCATGAGCTGTTGGGGGATCGCCGAAGATCACGGGGAGGAAAAGATATTCTCCAGAGATCTCGGGATATCGCTGGTGTTTGTGGGGGTCGTTGGAATTATTTTTGGCTTTTCTCTAGGTTTTTGATTGAAGAATAAATGAGGTGTATTGGCCTTGTTTTGGGCCTACGTGAGTGGGCTTTTGATTTTTTTGGGTTTTTGTTTTAGGTTTTAGGGTTTTGGTTTTCGATTTTAGGTTTTTAATTATTTGATTTGGTGATTTTAATTAAGTTTTTTGACTTTGTGATTTTAAAGTTTAATTGGTTTTAAATTAGTATTATTTTTAAGTTTAATTAATTGATTTTTAAATTAAGGTTTTTTGGGTTTTAATTAGGTTTTGGATTTTAATTAGGATTTTGAGTTTAATTAGGCTTTTCTGGATTTTAATTAGGGTTTTGAGTTTAATTTAGGGTTTTTGGATTTTAATTAGGGTTTTGAGTTTAATTAGGTTTTTTTGGATTTTAATTAAGGTTTTGAGTTTAATTTAGGTTTTTTGGATTTTAATTTGGGTTTTGAGTTCAATTTAGCTTAAGTTTGATTAAGATTCTTGGATTTTATTATTTTAAGGTTTTAGTGATTTTTATTAGGATATTGGGTTTTTTGTTTTGTTTTATTTTTTAGGATTTTTGTTACTGTTTTAGGGTTTTTTATGGTTTTGGTTTTTGTTCTAGGTTTTTTATTATTTATTTTGGTGATTTCAATTAATTTCTTTTTGATTTTGGGATTTTTACTTAGGTTTTAATTTTTATTTTGTTAAGTTTAATTAATTGACTTATTAAATTAGGGTTTTTCGATTTTGTTACTTAATGGTTTTGGGGATTTGGGTTTTGATTTTAATTAGGGTTTTGAGTTTAATTAAGTGATTAGGGTTTTGAGTTTAATTATGTGATTGGGGTTTTGAGTTTAATTAAGTGATTAGGGTTTTTTGGATTTAAATGGATTAAAGTTTTATGCTTGAGTCTTAATTTAGATTTAATTAGTTTTGTACTTGATTTAATTAGGGGTTTAATCTATATTTTGGTTTAATTGGTTATTATTTGGGTTTTGATTTAGATTTTGATCTCATTGGTTTTTTGCTTGATTTTTGTTTGGATTAGGGTTTCTTCTTAATCATATTTTACTGAGTCTTACTTAATTAGGGTTTTAATTAGGATTTTCACTTGATTAATTTGGATTTTAAATGGTTTGAATGGACTTTATTTGATTTTGGTCTTAATTTGTGTTTTTACTTAATTAATTTGGTTTTTAAATGTTTTAAATGAGTTTTACTTGAATTTGGTTTTAACTAGGGTTTTTACTTAATTAATTTGGATTGGGGTTTTCATTTAATTAACTTGGATTCTTAAATGGTTTAAATGGACTTTATTTGATTGTGGTTTTAATTAGGGTTTTCATTTAATTAATTTTAGATTTTAAGTGGCTTTAAGTGGATTCTATTTAACTTTGGTTCAAATTAGGGTTTTTATTTGATTAATTTGGATTTTAAATGTTTTAAATGAATTTTGTTTGGTTTAATTCTTAATTATTGGTTTTTGCTTTGATTAGGTCAGAGTGTGTTTGTGTGGCCTGACTGGGCTTGTGTGGGCGTGAGTGGGCTCGTGGGTTTAGGGTTTTGGTAGAGTTTGGGTTTAGGTGGAGTTAGGGTTCAAGTTTTGTGGTCGCAACTAGAGCATCTTTCCAGAGGAGCTTGCTGTCAAGTGACTACAAAATTGGAGTGTCTACAATATCATCTCATCCTTGGACGAGATCTGGTGCGCCAACTATCTATAAATATATCCCTAGGTCAAGAGCTTGAAGGAGAGGTATGTTAGAAACCCTAGGAGGCTGGAAAATACGCTAAAGGGAGGCTTTGAGAAAACCCTGTGGTTTTTTTAGAGAAAGAGAGAGATCTTGATAGAGACCCTGAGAGAGAGCTATAGTCCCTCCACTTTGTCAAATCCCTATAAGATAATCTAGACCCATAGAATCGTTGGAGCTTTGTCCGTAGCTCTACTTTCTTAACCCTACGCGACGAGCACAAGGGTAAAGTGAGTATCGCTTTCCAATCTACTTTTTCTTTTTACATATTATTGCATTCCTAGATAGGCTCATAGCATATGCATGTGGGGAACCAAACATGGTTAGTATTAGTTTCTTTTATTTATATTATTCATTGTTCTTTCTGACATTGTTTACTATAGGTAGACTTATCTAGATCTATTTTACTTTTTTGAAGGAAAGGAATATCACATAGTATGAGGACATCGTTGGACAACATCCTACTGTCGATCCAGTGAGTCGAAGACCCACATCCACAAAACTAACAGCATCTCCTATAGGCAATCTTGTTAGTCGACCATATAAATAGACAAGTGACGATCATACCAAAGTTATTGATGTATGTGGAAGCGTTGACAAACATCATCATCCCCAAATCCTCCATCCACAAAAACATCCTCTTCCTCCATGCAATGAAAAATATAGGCTTAATGAAAAGCAAATTCTACCACACAAGCATGGGAAATTGAGACCGAATTGAGAGGAACCATTCTAGGTGATTGAGACATATCTAGGCAACACTTATTATTTGGTCAGAGAGGATGACATTGAGCTTGAACATTCCTAGAATGTAGTATTGCTCAAAAGGTACCACCTTTGAGTTGTACATCAAGCTAATAGATTGTCCAAGCTTGCGGACTTGCTGTTTTCTAAGACCTAGGAATTGTGTCTTTAACCTCATCTCATGAACACCATATGGGAGGGGAGTAGCAATGATCCAACATTGTGATAGATTCAAATCCTTAAGAGTTCCCCTAATCCATGAATGACAAATCCACACATTTCCATTGAGTCAGACATGCTATCCTAGTGTAAATTTTATTAAGTTGTGATTAGGTAGACGTCTAGAATCGAGCCTAGAAAGTGAAAAAAAACTGGAGTGCACGAATAAAAAAGGTGTTCTAGTCTATCAATAATAAATATCAATCGACTAAGTACTCAAATAGGGTGAGACCACTAAAACTTGGTAGGTGCGCTATCATAGCATAAACCTCAGTGAGTAGTGAGGGGTAGACATATACAAAAATAACCTAAGAAAAAAGGAAAATAAGGTAGCAAAGAATTTGTCCATTGGTCTAAATAAAAAAAAATTGGGAAACTGTGACCATGCTGGAGGAACCACCCGACTCCTCATGCATGGAAGCACATGAAGAATTCTGATAAGGTCATGACGAAAATGATGAATCCGAGGAAGGACACTTGACTCGAAAACACCAAATAAAGACAAAGAAACGGATAAGGAAAAAATGTCACCACCTAGTCTTTTAATGGAAAGACGAGGAAAACCTCAATGCATGAAAATACAAGAAAACGATGCAAATGAATGCAAATGAGTGAATGTGTGCATGCTCCATGCCTAAGGATGCAATACTTAGTTACTGCAGGCGAGAGAAATGTTAAGGATTCTTGTTACACATGGAGAAGGTGTTAGGCACCGCCATACGCCCAAAAATCAGTCTTTCTTGGTTAATCGCTTGCTATGTATTGTTTGCCAATGCATGCTTGCCTAACCTATGATGTACGCTCGAAATTATGCCGATGTGACTGTGAGATAATAGGCATAAAAATTCCAACAAAAACTACACAAAATGAGAGGAAAAAATAAAGAAAACAATCCAAGGGACGGTGTAGGCATTGGAAATGTTGATTAATGTACACCCTAGGGCGATAGAAAATCATGTAAAAACCAGAAACATTTGGAGAAAAACTCGTGCAAAATAGTGAAAACTAAAAAAATGCTTGTGAAAGTCAAAAAGGAAAAATAATCCTCATAGGGACAATGTAGGCACATATGTGCCATTCAATGTATGCCCTTGGGTGATGTGAAAACCAATACAAAGCAAAATCATAAATTGTAGTTATGTCGCTAAAAACTTGTGGAAGGAATAAATTCGATTCGATGAAAGAATGTAGGTAATTGTGCCAATTAATGTACGCCTTAAGGCGATGAGACGATATGATGAGGAAAACTAATACTGAAAACCAAGTAACAATCAGAAAACCAAGAAAATAAAGATGCATTTTGTAACTGTCTGGATCTTGGACCCCATGCCAGTAATTCTCGTTAGTTGTAACCGTCTAACAAACTTGCCGATCGTAACCATCTGCTATACTTGACAATACAAACCGCTGGCTGAATACATTGACAAGATCTAGCGATGGGATTCACGTGACCCATCACCAAACTAGAGAACTAACCTCGATTAAAATCTCAATCAAACCGAAAAGCATTGCTTAGAAGAAGAACATGTTAAAACATGAAAGGAGGAACAAGAACACAATCATGCATTTAAAACATGTTAAAGCACTATGAATCTCTCCTCCCATCAGGCTCGTTGGCGTAAGCGTTAGTTGTCGATGGCGAAGGGCCTACGAGCTCAGTGGAGCTTCGGTGAGGTGCAGGAGATAAAAGAGATTGGGGGCACGATGGTCTCTGGAAATCCCATAGCATGCCACGAATCAATCCTGATCGTCGACAACTAAGAAATAGGAGATTAAGTGGTGAGAAGGACATTTGTATCCCTCTGTACTGAAACAGGGCACTTCGTTAGCTATTCCTACCACCTTCTGCTGGATGGATTTGACATTTAAAATTGTCAGATCTATCCGCCACTAGGGTTCGCCACAAATTCTCGTGTGATCCATCAAAGAACCAATTAGCTAGATTCTGACCTTTGGGACCACCAAGTGATTATGGTTTTGTAGTGAATAAGGCTTTGGTGATTTAGGTATTTTTGGGATATTTGGTGGTATTTTGGGGAAAGTGAAGGGGTATTCTAGGGAAAGTAAGAGTTCTATCACTATCGCAGCTCAAATCTCTCTTTCAAAATCTACTCGCATTCACCAATAAAATCCGGGATGTCTACAGAAACAAAGTATGTAATAGGATTCAACCTTGGGTTGAAAAGGTGGGAATTCCAAATCTTTAGTTGAAGTCTCAGGATAGGACACTATGCCTTCCCACTTCCTACATTATCTACTTAGAGGCAAGGGCCAAAAGCCTAGGGCTAGGGGCAGTTAGGATTCAATGCAAGTTTGAAGCATCTGCTAGCTTGGGAGTGTACAAGGGATTTAATTGTTAAGTTTTCTCACTAGCAAGTTTTTCTTTTCACAAGTTTGTGGAAACTTTCCTTTTCAAATAAAAATTCAAAATAATGTAAAAAATATAAAAAAATAGGAAAGAAAAAATCAAAAAAATAGAAAATAAAAAACCCAAAAAAATAGAAAAGAAAAAATCCAAAAAATAGAGAAGTAAAAATCCAAAAAAATATAGAAAAATCAAAATTCCAAAAAACCAAAATTCCAAAAATGGGAAAAATAAAAAACCCATTGTAGACACCCAAATTTTGAGGTCATTTGGCAGCAGGCTCCTTCAGATGATGCTCTAGTCGCAACCACCAAAACCCTAGCCCCCACAAGTTCAATCAGGCCCACACTAGCCCACCTGACCCAATTAAACTTAAAATCCAATAAAACCCTAGAACCCACTTAATCCAATTAACATCCACCTAAAAATTCAAATAAAACCCACTCAAACCCACTTAAAATCCAATAAAATCCCTAATTAATCAAATTCTAAACCCTAATCAAGTGAAAAGAAATTAAATCAATTTAAAGTCCATTAAATAAGACAAAAACCCTAATTCAAGCTAATTCAAATTAAATCACTTAAAAATCCAAATAAATAAGTAAAAACCCTAATTAAAGTTAAAATCCACTGAAAATCCTAATTAATAAAAATCCAAAACCCTAATTAATCCAAAAACCCTAAATAAACATAAAAATCCCATTTAATAAATCCATAAACCCTAATTAATCCAAAAAGGCCTAAATAAACCCTAATTAAAACTCAAAACCCTAATTTCAAATCAATTAAATGAAACCCTAAATCCAAAATTAATAATCACATTTTGCTCACAAAATCCTAATTAAAAACTTAAAATTAAAACCCTAAAATCCATAAAAATTCCAAAAATAAAATCAAAACAAAAATCCAAATAAAAAGCCCAAAACCCAAGCCCAATAAACCCAACACTATTTTATTTAAGAATTCAATTCAAAACTTTAGAAAAATCAAAAAATAATTCCGACGACCCTATTTTTCCGACGACCAATCTCGAGAAATCCGGAGCGAATCTCAGCCTCCGAGATACTTGGCCAACCTCCTCCAACTCAGGCCCGATCCAACGGTGCTGATAGGTTGAGGGGAGGAGGATCAACGGCGGAGAACCGCCTCGCTGGAGTATAAAGCCGCTCGCCATCAACAGAAGAGAGGACTCTTTCCAGGAACCATTTCCAGAGAAATTTGCAGACCTCTTGCGAGCCTTTAAGCCCCTCACCAGCGACCCTTGAGCCAAGACAGAGCCTCCCATCCGAGTTTCCCTCAGCCACTAGCCGTGGGTGGGCAGATCAGAGCTTCGCTGGAGCAACTTGCCGTCGACCCATCGCCGGATGTCGTGGGACAGCCATCAGGTAGCCCTATCTCCCTCTCGTTTTCATTTGAGCATCACCCTTAGAGCCCCCTCGAGCCTCCCAGACGCGCCACTGGGGGAGCCAGGCTCCTCGCGCGTCTTCAGCCCTACCTCCAGCAATGGGTTCACCATCGTCGGTGGGGCTCTGGGTCCCTGGCTTTAGGCATAGCCCCCAAGGGGCCTTCCACCCTTCCTCCTTTCCTCTTCTCTTTCCTCTCCTCCTCCTCGTTCCTCCCTCTGCCCTAGAAGAAGCCCGCTGGCCTGCGCCGCCGCCACCGCCACCTTAGTCGCCGCCGCACGCCGTCGAGGTGCCCTACGCCGCTTCGACGCCTCCCGCTCCAAGCCAAGGCCTTCGGAGGACTCCTCGCCACGCGTCGAGGCCTCCCGCGTCGCTCCACCGCTGGTAGAGCCCCCACGACTCCCCAGCCACCGCCGCAGAGCCCCTTGCCGGAGCGCGAGGTGTGGGGAGCCTTCCAGGCTGCCCTAGGCCCCGCCGATGCTCCTCGGAGCTCTACCGTGCCGCCATGATGCTCGTCCGACCTTCACGCCCCTTTTAAGCCCTTGGAGAGCCTCCAAGAAGTCGCCGGAGAAGATCGCTGGCGATAGAGAGCCGATGATCTCCGGCGATCTTCGTATGGGCCTTTTATGGCCCATTCGTGTTAGTTTTTGATTTTTTGGTCCAGTCATTTTCATTTTAATCCCTAATGTTTTAAAATAATCTTTATTTCTTTATTTACCTGTGAATTTTGAATTTTGCCCCCTGAAGAGTTCATCTTTTAATTCTTAACATATTAATGCATGTTTTTATCACATCTGGGTCCTTGGAACATAGTTTCTTTACATTTAGGTTCAGAATATTTGCATTTAGCCCCTGAATCTTTTAAAAATGATGTTTTCTCTGTGAAATTTGCAGTCTGAGCCCTAAAATATTTAAAATTCACACTGACTGTTAGTAAAATGGAGTTTTCTTTACAGTTTGGTCCTGAACTTTTGCATTTAACCCCTAGAACTTTAAAAATGAGTTTTCCTTGTACATTTTGCATTTTAGACCTTAAGAAACTTCATAATTGCATTAACCAACATAAAAGCCTCATTTTTATCACAATCAGACCCTAAGATTTTGCAGAAAAGTCCCTAGATTCACATTAAATCAATTCTGAGCATAAAATTTACATTTTAACCCTTATATTAATTCTAAATCCATCACTTAGGGTTTTAAATGTTTTCTTTCATGTTTTTGCGACATTTTTCACTCATTTCGCCTCATATTCTGCTTTTAATCATTGATCTCATTTAGAAATCATGTTTTCACTGAGATTTGATCCTTAGCTTTACATTTTAGCCACATTTGCACTCATATGTGTATTTTGCACTTTAGACTCTGGACTTTCAGGAAATTACCGAAGTACAACTTTTACATTCCTGTGCTACATTGACATTGGATCCTTCATTTGCATGTTAGGATAGATGTCATGAGCAGGTTTTTCATCCAGTTTCTCATTCCTTTCTGTGAATTTTGCATTTTAACCCCTATGTTTGTCCCTTATTGCGCATACATCTTTTTATTGATTTTCTCTTCCTTGCTTCTTGCAAATAACATCTTCTAGACATTTGGCACACATTTTGGCACAACTTAGGCCATGCATCATTTTCACGTAGGCATTTATCTATACATTTCATATCCTTTTTTCCTCACATGTGCATTTTGCGAGCCAGCATCTCCTGCCTTTTCTTTAGTGGGTTCCTTTCTCCACTTTATCTTCAGAATCCCTTATCCAATGTCCAATTTGATTTACTTTAATCCTACAATTCAGATTTTTGATTTGATTTGGATTTCATCGCTCGATGGCGTACATTAACAGGCCTGAGGGTTGACATTGTCCCCACTACGGATTGTTGTCCCCTTTTTGATTTTCATGACTTTTTCCATGGTTCTGATTCACTCTGTCTTCAGAGTTTCTTATTCGATATCCGATTTGATTGGCTTTGATTCTATTTGATTTAGATTTCATTGCCAAGGGCGTACATTAACAGGTCTGAAGGCCAACATTTGTCCCTACCACGGATTATTTTTCCCTTTTTGATTTTCACAACTTTTTTCATGATTCCGATGACTCGGGTTGACTTGGCTTGTCATCTTTTTGATATCATTATGTTTTTCAGAAGTGTTCTTTAACAAAACATCGTCATTTCATGTGGTTTTTCGCAATTTTGTCAATTCTTGTGGATTTCTCCGCAATTCTCACACATCGTCTTGCACATCCATTTAGTCTTGTCATGGCATACATATTAGCATGATTAGAGCATGATCCAGGTTTAGCAAACATTCATCTAGCCTTTAGCAAGCAATTGGACTAGAAAGACCGAGTTTCTCGGGCGTACGAGGGTGCCTAACACCTTCCTCGTGCGTAA
>JAMKQA010047950.1:0-12127 GCA_024699735.1 Posidonia australis | reverse complement strand
AAGGGTGCTTTAGGATGCAAGGAAGAGCTCCAGAACACAAATATAGGTTGTTGGGTGGAAGGAGGAACTCATGCAAAAACTTGCTCAGTGCAGATCTGTTTCTCAGATTTCAGCACAGGAATTCTCTCCCAAAAAAGGTGTCATGGAATGACTGCAATGGAGGTCTTTTTATACGGATCCATGGATAGGTAACTCATGAGAAACAAAGAGACTTGCAAACGAAAAGCCTCGAATATTCGTTGGCACATTCGTTTGCAAGAGTAACAACCCAAAAGATGGAAGGTCTGCAGCCACAGCCTGGAAACGGCTGGGCGCCTGCTTGGTGAGCCGGTGATGTGCGCCTACTTGGTGAGCCAGTGATGTGTGCCTGGATGGTGCGCCTACAAGGTGAGCCTATGAGGTGCCCCTTGTTGGTGCGCCAACTCATCTCACAGAATCTCTGATTGGGGCTCTAGCTTGCTAATAGGTTTGGGGCTTGGTTTAAGGGTTGATCACATCCAAAGCAACATAAGGATACTCATCTCCGGGTTACCTCAAAATTGGGGTGTCTACAGCTGGTTAGTGTGGTGTGCTCGCCAACGCCGAATTATGTAGTTTATACCGCTGCACCTATGGCACCACACACATCACAAATCACCACCACCGCCCAGCCAATATAACAACCCACACTAGTAAGGCAAGGGCGCAACCCAAGATCAAGGCAACCTTGATGACCTGAAAGGGTTTACGCCCCTCTGGTTGAGCCACTGAGTGTCGTATTTCCCAAGGTTGCGTCACTCCTGAAGCTATTGGAAGGTCGCTTGTCGTCGAATCCACTTTTGTGGTGGTTTATAGCGGATTTATATTGCAGTTACCACAGAGTCGTGGGACACTCTATGGATAATTGTTTCACGCTCTAGAGTGCCATTCAAGACTTGATTGACCAGAAGGTCATCCTTATCAACGCATAGGAGGCAACGCCTGCGCCAGCTGCATCGACACCACATTCTCCTGTATTAGCACATAGTAGTATAGTCAATCGGCCCTTTCCTGAGCATGCAACCAGAACTTCAGGAGTCCATCTTGTTTCTTCTATTGAGTTTCTACTGTCACAGTTTGACCTTTCTCTTCTCATTCATGATATCTCAGATCGAATCATAGTTTGACACAGTTTCTACATTTCCCTGCCTACTATACCATTTTTTTGTTGAAGCTTCCAACTCTACAGTTAATATGATTCAGCTAACTGCCAGACCAAGGCGCATAGCTAATAAACCTACTATGCAATCCACCTCATCATCGGTCAATTTACTAGCTAGGCCAAAGCCCGACCTGATCCTGAAAATGGCAATACCCACTTCATCAAATACACCAGCTCCAGTCCTAGTGGAATTGAAGGCCCGTATACCGGTGGTCATTAATCTGACACAGGATACTCGTCGCATGCCTTACAGCTACGCCACGGAAATGTGTGCTGAGGTAATGTGGTCAGGACAAGCGTACAAGGCCTCGGTTCTGGCTAGCAAGCCCACTACTTCATCATGCCATCCAGAGAGCTAGATTCCCAATCCAGTTACCTAAAGAAGTAGTTCCAAGAGCCAATACAACCACTACAAAAAAGGACCCATCTGTGGCAGACATCACGGCCCAATTAAAGAAAGTTAAAGTGGATATTTCCATTTGGGACCTAATCCATACATTAGTCGAACATAGGGAGGCCTTCCTTCGAGTTTTCCAAGCCGCTCATGTTTCCCCAACTATACAACCATCAACCTAGGAAAATATGGTAGGAATGGTAGCTACACCATAGGTGATCTCTCTCTAGTTCAGAATTACCCCTGGCAGGGACCAACCACAACCAACCCCTGTTCATCACAGTGTAATTCCAAAATTTCTACATTCCTCTTACTCTAGTGGAAAATGGTGCCAACTTAAATGACTGTCCCTTGCAAACCACAAGCAATATCAAACTCAAATCTAAGGACATTACCGCAGTTATAGAGGGAATTAAGGCATTTGACAATACGCACCATAATGCTTTAGGGATTTTGGTTATTCCTTTGATCGTTGGTCTTGTTCGTTTTGAGGTAGAATTTTACGTTGTTGACCTCGAACCGTCCTTCAGTCCCTGCTTGGGCGCCCCTCACTCCACAAGCATCTGGTCATCCCCTCGACTCTTCATAGAATGATTAAGTTCTGTTGGAACAATGACATTGTTGTTGTAATGGTGGAAGTTCTTGAAAAGGAGAAAGTTGAGTTGGTCTCTTCATTGGCTCCTTAAAATGCCCATTTTGACCCCAAGCCTTATGATGTGCTTTACCAAATTGATTGCTTCGAGCCTGTCAACTTCATTCTAATTTTCAAGCATGCCAGTCATTTGCCTGCTTTTGGTAATCCTTTTGTGATGGTCGAGAATCTTTGCCAAAGGTGGGGGTACAAGAAAGGAGCACCCCTCGCACAGAATGGCCAAGGAATCGTAGAGCCAATTGTCATGGAGAAAAGACATGAGTTTGAAGGACTGGGATATAGATGGAAGACACATGATAGGTTCTCAAGAAATTGTAAGTTCCGAAAACTCTTTATTCCATGGGATTTAACTAACTTAATCAGTGCGGGATTTCTAGATCTCAATAACAATCTTGTTGTTGCAGAGTTTGAACAGAATGAGTCTACCAGTTGATCAGAATGGATATGTGTTGAAGACTACTATTCTAAGGATGAGGTTGCGGATCGCATAACAAGTCCAACATCGTCCTTTCCACCAAGGGCAGCAAGGCTTGCGTTGCCGTCTTCAGAGTTGGTTGCAGTTATAGTTTTGGCAAAGACAATTTTAGCTGCAGTTTCACCAGTAAATCAGTCAACTTTGACAAAGTCGTAGTCAAATCAGCTGGAATCGCCACCTAAGGAGCGAGAGATCACCAATGCATACTATGTGGATTTTGCTTCCGATGAAGAGGAAGGTGATGTTGTTGTGGCACAAGTTGAGAGTATGCTCAGTGATTTGGAAATTCTGTTCCAGGAGCTGCTAGCAACGCTAGCAGAAGACACAGAGAGTGAACTCAGGCATAGGAAGGGAAAAGCTGTAATTCCAGATTGCATTGTAGAGTAGACAGTCCCGTAGGGTCAGTTCACCATCATAGCCTTAGAGGAAGACAAACTAGTGAATGCACGACCATAGGAGTTCATCTCCAATCAGCTGGGAGGTGGGTCTAGTTGGTATTACCAGTTTCGGCCCCACATATGTAGTGGGGTCCAAAAATAAAAGATCCTGAGTTAGGCTCAGGAGAGAATGCAGGTAGTAGCACTCACATCAGTCAGTCAGAGGACAGCTGCCCACCTGTCACCCACATTGTACATACCACCCAAGAAAATTGGAAAAATAAAAATAGCTATCCACATAATAAGGCTGTGGAGGAGGTAGAACAACCAGGTGCACCTGTAAGTTTGGAAGCGTCAGAATTTGAGATTGTCAAAGGTGCTTACAAAAAGACCATGGTAATAGTGACCATTCTAAAATGTCACCAAGGGTAGAATGCTGAGCAAATTTGCACCTTTAAAGTCACAGATCCATCTTTCCAACAAGAGTTTCTCTCTGAACACATTACATATGAAAAGGAGGATGATGAAGAAGTAGAAGAGGATGGCCATGACACACTAGATTTTCAACCTTATGATGATGATCCAAAAGGCCCGAACTTGCTTGTAGAAGAGGAAACTGAGTGTGTAAATATTGGCACCACTGAAAATGTCAAGGAAGTGTGAATCAGTGCGAGACTCATAGTGCAGGCCCAAGCGGAACTTATTGAGCATCTTTAAGAGTTTGCGGATGTTTTCTCCTGGAGCTATGATGACATGGTTGGGTTAGATGTTGAGGTAGTGGTTCATACATTGCCACTTAAGCCCAACGTCAAGCCAGTCAAACAAAAGTTGCATAGATGGTGGCCGCAGTGGCGGTTGAAGTTGATAGAGGAATTATTGAAACAACACAAGGTCAATTTTTTAAAAGTCGTCCTCTACCTAGAGTGGTTAGCAAATGTGGTTCCAGTGCTAAAGAAAGACGGTCGGGTTTGAATGTGTTGAGTATAGAGACCTAAAGAAGGCCAGCCCAACGGATGACTTTCCACTCCCACACATCGATGTACTTGTGGATAATACTGTAGGACATAAAATATTGTCATTCATGGATGGATTCTTAGTTTATAATCAAAGTAGAATGGCAGGGGAGGATATGGAGAAAATGTCCTTCATCACCCTGTAGGGAGTATTTTGCTATAGGGCCATGCCATTCAGACTGAAGAATGTCGAAGCCACATATCAAAGGCAATGACAGCATTGTTCCATGACCTCATGCATGAGGATATTGAGGTCTATGTGGACGATATGATAGCTAAGTCAAAAGAGCCC
The DNA here is from genome assembly GCA_024699735.1 of Posidonia australis. NCBI lineage: Eukaryota > Viridiplantae > Streptophyta > Magnoliopsida > Alismatales > Posidoniaceae > Posidonia > Posidonia australis. The sequence continues at coordinate 7,744 of JAMKQA010047950.1, read as the reverse complement.
GAAGAACACATTGCTTGCTTGAGTAAATTGTTCAACCGCTTGTGGAAATACAAGTTGTGGCTTAACCCCAACAAATGTGTATTTGGGGTGTCATCAGGCAAGCTATTGGGATATATCATTACTCAGAGGAGAATTGAGGTGGATACAAACATGGCTAAAGCCATCATTGAGATGCCTCCTCCTACAACAGAAAAGGAAGTCTAAGGGTTGCTTGGGAGGTTGCAATATATTAGCTGATTCATTGCCCAGCTGACACCGATTGGTGAGCCGATCTGCAAACTCTTACGGAAGAATGCATAGATCTACTAGGGTGATGAGTGCCAAGAAACGTTTGACAAGATTAAGAAGCTCTTGGTAAGACCACTGGTCTTAGTTACCTCGACACTAAGCATCCTTTATTGCTCTATTTGTTAGTAACACAACATTCAATGGGTGCAGTCTTGGGACAACATAATGAAACAGGCCATAAAGAAAAGCCATTTATTAGTTGACTAAGAAATTCAATGATTGCGAAGTTAAGTACATTGCAATCGAGAAGGTCTACTTATCCCTTGTTTGGGCCACACAATGCCTGAGGCATTATATGATGGCATAACCTATTCAACTACTGTACCGACATGATCTCATGAAATACCTGTTCCAGAAGCCAACGTTGGTGGACAGATGTGTCAAGTGGCAGGTACTCTATCTCAATTTGATATCACTTTTGTCACTCAAAAGTCTATGAAAGGATAGGTCGTGGCCGATCACTTAGCAGATCTACCTTTGCCAAAGTATCAGCCCCTGTAGACTCAGTTCCCCAACGAAGATATACTTTTCGCCTTGGAAGAGGTTGAGTCTGCAGGTTCCCATGACAATGAGCGATGGCATCTCTATTTTGATGGTGTAGTTAACAGGTGAGGCATGGCCATTGGTGTAGTATTGGAGACACTACAAGGCCAGATAATCCCACTTGCTTGAAAGTTAACCTTTGTGTGCACCAACAATGTGGTGGAGTATGAGGCATGTATTCTTGGACCGTGGGCTGCATTAGAACATGGTGAGTGGAAGTTACATGTGCATGGTGATGCCATGATGGTCATCTCGTAGGTTAATGGTGACTAGAAGATAGCATCTTGGTTGTCCATACCACAAGATAGCACAGTGAAAGTGTTGGTGTGACCATGCTGGTGGAACCCTGCATAGCTATCCTACGATGCGTGGAAGCACACGAGGAGTCCTGATACGATCACGGTGAAGATGGTGAATCTGGAGAAGAAGATTGGGCTCAGAAAAACTAAGAAAAGATAAGAAAAGAATAAGGAAAGGAGTCGTCGCCACCTAGTCTTTTAATGGAAAGACGAGGAAAACCAAACACAAAGGAAAAACCAAAAGAAATCTAGGCGAAGAAAACATATGCATGCTCTATGCTTAATGGATGTAGTACACAAATCAATGTAGGCCAAAGAAAGGGTAAGGATTCTTGTTATGCATGGGGAATGGGTTAGGCACCCCCATGCATCCGTAGAATTCGATCTTTCTAGGTTTTCTACTTGCTAGTGGTCTATAATGTGTATGCTTGTCTATTCTGATTGCACATGTTTAAGATGACTGCGAAAACATGCCAAATCAAAGAGAAGAAATAAATGAAAGAAACAAAATGATAATCCGAGGGACAATGTAGGCATTGAAAATGCCACTTTACTGCATGCCCATGGGCAATGAGGAAAATCGACAAAATTGAGAATACTTAGAAAGCATCACGTAAATCAGCGGAAACTCGAAGAAATCCGAGAAAATCAAATTGGAGAAAATAATCATCATTCGGGTTAATGTCGGCATTGTCAAGCCTGTTAATGTACGCCCTCGGGCAAGGAAAATCAAATCAAATCAAAATCATGAAAGTCAAGAAATCCAAGAAACAATGGGAAAATCAAGTTTGAAATGAGTTAGAAATGCGTGCATGATGCATGAAAGAAAGCATGAGAAAATATGCATGAAAAGGAGCAACAAAAATGTACAGAATGCATGTGTGAGTGATAAATGTAAATTCCAGAGGCTTTTGTGCAAAATTCACAAATTCTGAATGAAGACTGAAGTTCTAAGGCTAAATCATCAAAAATACATTGGAAAACACATTTTATGTAATTTTGAAGTAGTTAGGGGTCAAATGTGCGAAACTGTGCATTTTTTGTCAAATTCAAGATTCCTAGGGTTCAATATGTAATTTTGCCAAAAAAACATGTGTTGAAAATAGTTTTGAAGTAATTCATGGTTAAATGTGCAAGAAAATGGTCTCAAGTTTGAAAACCAAAAATTTTAGGGACTGACATGAAAATTTTCCCTAGAAAACATGCATTTAGTGAGAAATCAGTGAAACTCAAGGTCTAAAATGCAATTTTTGAACACATCTGAGTATATATTTAAATTCCCAGGGTTTAATTTGTGTGACCATGCCGGTGGAACCCAGCACGGCCCTCCTTACCATTGCGTGGAAGCACACAAGAAGTCTCGATATGGTCACAGCAAGGATGGTGAATCCGGAGAAGAAGACTAGACTCGGAAACACCAAGGAAGGATAAGGAAAGGAGTTGCCACCTAGTCTTTTAATGGAAAGATGAGGAAAACCAAACATGAAGGAAAACCAAGAAGAAATCATGGTGAAGAAAACATATGCATGCTCCTTGCCTAATGGATGAAATGCACAAATCAATGCAGGACAGAGAAAGGGTAAGGATTCTTGTTATGCATGGGCAAGGGGTTAGGCACCCCCATGCGTCCGAAGAACTCGGTCTTTCTAGGTTCCCTACTTGCTAAATGGTCTATTGGATGTGTGCTTACCTATTTTGAATGCATATGCTAAAGATGACTGAAAAAAGCATGCCAAATCAAAGAGAAGAAATGAATAAAAGGGAAAAGTTAATCCAAGGGACAAATGTAGGCATTGAGAATGCTACTTTACTATACGCCCGTGGGTGATGAGGAAAAACGTGAAAATTGAGAAACTCTCAAAAAGCATCTCGCAAATCAACATAAACTTAAATTGGGGAAAAAATCCTCATTTGGGACAATGTCGACATTGTTAAGCTTGTTAATGTACGCCCACGGGCGATGGAAAGCCAAATCAAATCAAAGATCGTGAAAGTCAAAAGAAATATGAGAAATGATGAGAAAGCCAAGCTTGAAATGAGTTAGAAATGCATGCATGATGAAAGGAAGAAAGCACAAGAAAATATGCATGAAAAAATGCAACAAAATGTGCAAAATGCATGTAAGAGTGTAAAAATGTAAACTACGAGGGCTTTTTTGCAAAATACCCAAATTTTGAGTGAAAACTGAAATTCTGAAACTAAATCATCAAAATATATAGAAAAACACATTTCATGTAATTTTGAAGAAATATAAGGTCAAATGTGCAAATCTGTGCATTTTTGGTCAAATTGAATAATCCTAGGGGTTAAAATGTAATTTTACCATCAAAACATGCATTTAATGCAATTCTATGGAAATTCAGGGTAAAATATGCGAGAAAAAGAGTCCATGTTTGAAAACAAAAAGTTTCAGGGGCTGACATGTAAATTTACCCTAAAAAACATGCATTTAGTGAAAAATCAGTAAAATTCAGGGGCTAAAATGTAATTTAGGTCACATTTGAGTAAATATTTAAATTCCCAGGGTTTAATTTGCCAGTTAGATAGAGAAAAATGCATTTAAAACTATTTTAGTAAATTTCAGGGTTTAATATGCAAAAATGCTGGATTTAAGTGCATGAAAAGAAACTTTAGGGGTTTTATATCAAATTTTTAAGCCTGGAAAACATTTTCAAGAATATTTAGGGGGCACATTGCAATAATTTCAAATCTAACTTTATCCAAACGATTTTAAAAAAATTGCAAGGACCTAATTGTAAGAAAAAGGACCTACTTATAAGAAAAGAAGGACCTATATGTAATAAAACAAAATTTTCAGAAGTTATTTAAAAAAAAACTTATTTTTTCATTTTTTTTTTTTTTAAGAAGGAATCCACAGCCGCCAGCGACAAAACTTCGTCGTCGACGACCTCTGGGGATACCCTTATGGGCCCCCTATGCCCGATCGAGCATTAGGCTCCACTAGGTGCAAGAAGACAAGGAGGGGAAAAGATCCAACGGTTTGGATCGAAGGCTCAACGGTCGAAAGAGGCTACCCGTCTCCATCGCCATCGTGTCACTCCGATGACTGCGTCGGAGAAGAAGGAGGCTTCAGAAGGCTGCGGTGCGGTGCTCAGTGCTGCTGGATGCTTGGAGGCGACGAGTGGAGCATTTCCCCTCTTCTAGAAGCAAGAATGGGACACTCCTCCTATCCTCGGACCTCGCTCACCATCAACGCGATCCAACTCCGGCAAGCTCGACTGCGGAGGTGATCCAGTGTGCGAGGCTTGGCTTCAATGGCTCTGGAGTGCTAGTGGTGCGTCGAGGAGTGTTTCTGGATGCTTGGAGAGGCACGACGGAGCTGGAGGCATGCGTCCCATCGCTATTATCAGTCTTCTTCCCCGACGACGGCGAGACGTCGCGATTCCGGCGAGCTTCCATTGGGAGCTTCCATAGCGACTGAAGTGGGGTTTTGATGGGTGGAGAAGCAAGAGGGAGGTCTGGGAAGGAAGATCAAGCACTGTAAAGTACAAATCAAGCTTTGGACTAGTGCCCCCACCTAGGCCACCAGAGAATCACTCTAGTGAGGCCTGGAAGCTCGATTCCGACCATAGGAGACCTCTGGCTCTGTTGGAATCGATCAAGGGAGATATAAGGAGATCTAAGAGAGCATTTTTGACATAAATTGAAGTCAGTGGAGGGCACACTTGGACTGGCAGTGAGCTTGGCCATTAGAGCTTGTCGGAGGCTTCCGGAGATGGCTGGAAACTCCGATTTCTCTCCTCCACGAGCTTCCTCCTTGCTCCAGGATCACTCTGGTTGCTTTGACTGGGAAAAAAAAATTGGGAGGCTCTTCTCTCAATTTTCCAAAATCCCCCTTTCACTTGCAAATGAGACTATTTATAGGCTTCCAAATGACTTGGTTGGTTATTATAGTTAGAAGGGATGGTGGTTAAGGTGGTTAAGAAGAGGTGGGAAGTGGTTAAGGTGGTTGGAGTGAAGTGGGAAGTGGTTAAGGTTATTGGAGCGAAGTGGGAACTGCTTAAGGTTGTTGGAGTGAAGTGGGAAGTAGTTAAGGTTGTTAGGGTTTAACTTATGGCTTAGGGTTTGACTAATGGTTTAGGGTTTGACCTAGGTTTAGGGTTTGGATTAAGGTTTTTTGAATTTGGTTTAGGTCTTAACCTAGGGTTTAAGTTTTGGATTAGGGCTTAACCTAGGTTTTAATGTTTTTAGGACTTTTTAGGGTTTTGTTTGATTTTTAGGGTTTTGTTTGGTTTTTAGGGTTTTATTTGATTTTTTAGGGTTTTTTGAGGGGTTTTGTTTGTTTTTTAGGGTTTTATTTGAGTTTTTAGGGTTTTTTGAGGGGTTTTTTAGGTTTTTATGGTTTATTTAGGATTTCTTGGCTTTGTTCATTTTTTAGGGTTTTCTTAGGGTTTTTAGGATTTTTAGGGTTTTCTAATGTTTTTATGCTTTATTTAGGATTTTCCTAGGGTTTTTAGGTTGTTTAAGGGTTTTTTAGAGTCTTGTTAGGATTTTGTCCACTTGCAAGCGTATGGGGGTGTCTACTGATGCCCCTCTCAGAGCAAGGTAGGAGGACGAATGGAACGGAGACAGATGCTTAGGGTTGACAAAGACGCCCCACCCCTTCTTACGAGGATGAGAAATCAGGAGGAGATCATCGCTCGAAGTTGATGATGATGCCCTGTCCGAAGCTACAAGAAAGTGTTAGTTAATGGCAGATCATTTACCTTGATGCCAAAGAACTTAGTCATGTTAAATAAGCAAGCATTAAAACACTCTTATCATTCTCTCCTCAAGTCATGCATGTTCATGGATTTACAAGGACTACAGTTACTGATGATGGATTTTAGGATTCTTGCAATGATTTAGTTGGCATAGGGAGCATGCGAAAATGATAAAACATGTAAAGAGGATGCATTACAGTTCGTGATTCATAACTAGTGGTTAAGGACCTTACCTTGCCTAAGATGAGTAAAACCTATGTGGAAAGATAAGTAAAGGACCTTAAATTGCCTAAGATGCGTAAAACCTATGTGGCAAGCCAAACTTCACTAGACGCAAAACTAATGCAAAGGATGTTATTACATGCTGAAATCATGCAAGCAAGAACATGGCATATCAGAGATCAAATGCCAAAAAGAATAGGACCCCAAACAAACAGGAAAGCATACAAACTATGATGCAAAATCTACTATTTGCATCCTGTGACCAGGCTGGTGCGCCAGTTTGGTGCACCCCAGAAATCCTCAATATGAATGCTTAGGGATGCAGGAGTGTGCTCTGGAAGTTGGGGTGTAGATTGCTAGGAGTGGGTGACTTGCTAAGAGAGGGTGGAAAACCAAGAGAGGAAAAAGGCTACTAATGGATGGCTTTTTAAAGAAAATCAAGAGGTAACTCCTTGGGATGCAAAAGGCCTCGAAACTCAACAGCCTTGCGTAGATTCGTGAGGGATATTCGTAAGTGCAGCTTATAAGCATAGAAGATGGAAAGCCAACAGCCAGCACCTTGAAAAGTGGCTGTGCGCCAGCTTGGTGCTCCATTGTGGTGCTCCACGTTGGTGCTCTAGATCTAATTGCTTGAATTGTAAATTGGACCATGAGTTTGCTATAGGCTTAGGGTAACCATGGTGCTAGATAAAATTCAATTGAGGTTAGGCTTGCTGTATCCAAAGCAACATCTTCAGGAGAATTCACCTACGAGTCGCCTCAAAATCGGGGTGTCTACACCAGCAACCCAAGCCCCACCTTACGTAAGGTGGGGGCCAAAAAAAAAGACCCTGAGCTGAGCTCAGGTAAGAACGTAGTCGGTGTCACTCTAATCAGTCAGCAACAGGATAGTTGCCAATCAGCAGTACCCCTTGTAAATAGCAATGAAAACCCCAAAAAAATTAGCAATAAGTGAAGAAACAGTATCAGAGAGTCAAGAAACATTTGACTCGAGAGAGGATATAGGACAGGGTGACATAGAGATTGCTTGCCGCCAGTACAAGAATACGAGGGTCAATGTAACTCTCCTTTGGTGCCAAAAACGCCAAGCATCAGAGCAGATTTGCACCTTCGATACAGTGGATCCTACCTTCCAAAAGGAGATGTTGTCCGAGCTCATGGCCTATGAAAAGGAGGATGACAATGGTGCACCTGGGGATGAAGACGTGCTAGCAGAATTCCAGCACCATGATAACGATCTAGAAGGCCTGAATCTCCATGTCGAGGAGGAGATTATGCTCATGAACATCGGAACCACTGACGATGTCAAAGAATTACGCATTAGTGCAAAGCTCACCCCGCAGTTATGGGCGGAATTCATCACCTTCCTTAAGTAATACATAGATGTCTTTGTTTGGACTTATAGTGACAAGGTCGGTCTAGATGTAGAGTGTGACCGCATCCGTCTGTGACCGGCCGCCCGACCCGAGGGGAGGGGGGTGGAGAGGAGGAGGAGACCAACGGCGAAGGCGCAAGGATAAAGGAAAAAAAAGAAAAGTGGAGTCGCCACCTAGTCTTTTAAGGGAAAGATGAGGAAAACCACAAAAGGATGAATGCATGGGATGCAAATGGGAAGGCCGGATGTCTGCTAACCAGAGGATGGGTAAGGATTCCTATTACGCACGAGGA
>JAMKQA010047947.1:0-13465 GCA_024699735.1 Posidonia australis | reverse complement strand
GCCGCACATTGTGATCCTGAAGGTGAGCCTTGGTTATAGTTATATTTATTTCTGTAATTAGTGTAATTATGCTTGGGATACTGTGATTTGGTAGTGTGCCCGGGATCGGGGCGTTACAAGAGTGGTATCAGAGCTAAGGTTACACCTAGAGCACCGGCTTGGTGATGTCCGGTCTAGTGGCTCCCTAGGACTGCACGATAGAGGGTCGTGCACCTGAATTTTTAGATTTGCTGTGTTTTGTGGTGCTGGCAGGAAGATGTCTTGCCGAGGCCACAGTCGTGGCAAGACCCATGTATCTGACTCTGAGACGGGATACAGTAGTGCTTGGAAGGGGATGAGACGTGAATTTGGCAAGATGATGCGGGGTTTCGCCTAGTCCTTTGGCAGCAGCGGCAAGGATGAGGTGAAGGGAGACCCGTGGATCAAGCAGTTCCGCCAGCTTGGTGTGTCGACTTTTGATGGGCGCGGCACACCAGAGGAGTGTGAGGCTTGGTTCCTATTGCATGAATAAAACCCAAATCCTCCAAATATTGCATATCTTTGAGATTCAGTAAAAAGAGACAAAAAGGCAAGCATATATCTCATCCAACAATACAAGAATATGGCATGATTGGTATAGTTGCATAAAAGTCATGATCCATGAGAATATCATGCACAATAAAATGATCCAACAAGTATAAAAATCAGCATATTCATCATATAAGACTTCTCTAAAATGAACCCATATTCATGAATGGAAATCTAGCTATAAGAAAGTCTAGATGCCTACCTGTTGATGTGCTCTTGTACTCCTCCACAAGTGGCTCGAGATGACCTTGATGTCTGAAGAAAGCAGGGATCTCCTTCCACCCAAATGGCCTCCAAGTGGTGCAAAAGAAGGAGCTTTGTAGAAGCTTTGGATGAGGGGGGCTTTCCCTATACTAGGTGGATGATCTCCTACTCAAGGGTGAGTGTTCTTGGCTCTGGATAAAGCTAGGACATGGGTGTTTGTGCAAGAAACAAAGGCTCTTCCATTCTCTCTTCTTCCCACCCCTTCTCCCAATGACTACCAAGAGTTTATATAGGGAGTGCTAGGAAGTTCTAAAGGCTCAAGAAACCAAAAGGCCTCCCCTAAGACCAAAAGACAATGATTGTTATGCTGATAATGAATGAAAGTTATAGCAGATTAGGGGCATAATGGTTGGAGTTTTGCTAAGCAAATGAACAGCCAGCGACCTAGAATCGAGCTAGTGCGGCAGCTAGGTGTGCCAGTGAGGTGTGCCTAGTATGTGCGCCAGATAGGTGTCCCATGTTGGTGCTCTAGTTTGGTGCTCCAATAAGATATGCCATATTAGTGTATTACAAGAATGCACCGAAAAGGTGTGCTATCTAGCTATATCGGTCAAATGTGCTAAGTAGGATGCTCGATTTAATTCTGTGGTCTAGTCCATGACACTAGGTTAGTTTGCTACACTTGGAGGATTCTGGTTTTTTGGGAAAGCAAGATCTGAATTCATTGCCATTGGATCCATCAACAAGCCACCTCAAAATCGGGGTGTCTACAACATGTCAGCTGCCTACCAGTATCTCATTCCTTTTCTATTATCATCCTGCCTGGGAGTCTGTCATCAACTTTATCTCGGTTGATAGGTTCCTGCATTTCCCCAGTGTTTGGCATGTCTTGGTCGGATGAGTCTAGATTCCTTCTTTTTCTAGGCTTTCGATGAAGTTTGAATTATTATCCTCCTCGACTTCGCTCTGATCAGACGAAGTCCTCGTCTCCCAGATTCTCGTCTGAGAGTACAAAAGTCAAAGACACTTTTCATGTCTACTCCAAGCCATTCTGTCTGTACACCAATAGCGGTTTGGTTCTATCTCTCGACGGTTCCGAGCCACTGCCTATACACTAGCAGTGACTTGGTTCACTCTCGGCGATTCCGAGTTGCCGCCTGTACACCGGTAGTGACTTAATTCACTCTCGGTGGTTCCAAGCCACTGCCTGTACATCGGCAACGACTCGGTTCACTCTCGGTGGTTCTAAGCCGTTGCCTGTGCACCAGAAGCAACTTGGTTCACTCTTGGCGGTTCCGAGCCGCTGTACCGAGTCACTGTCTGTACACAGACAGTGACTCGGTTCACTCTCGGTGGTTCCAAGCCGCTGCCTGTACATCAGCAATGACTCGGTTCACTCTTGGTTGTTTCGAGCCGCTGCCTGTGCACCAGCAGCGACTCGATTCACTCTCAGTGGTTTTGAGCTGCTGCCTGTGCACCAGTAGAGACTCGATTCACTTTCGGTGGTTCCGAGCCGCTGCCTGTGCACCGGTAGTGACTCGGTTCACTCTCGACGGTTCCATGCTGCTGCCTGTGCACTGGTAGAGACTCTGTTCACTCTTGGTGGTTCGAAGCCACTGCCTGTGCACCGGCAGCGACTCAGTTCACTCTTGGTGGTTCCGAGCCACTACCTGTGCACCGGTAGTGACTCGGTTCACTCTCGGCGGTTTCGAGCCACTACCTGTATACCGACAGCAACTCAGTTCACTCTCTTGGTGGCTCCTAGCCGTTGCTTGTATACCAGTAGTGACTAGGCTCACTCTTTGCATTTCTTGGCCTTTGTTTGTACATCGACAGCGGTTGGGTTTTATTCTTGTTCTCCCTTTTCTTATCATATCTTCCTCTTAGATCTCTGTCCAGACAAGCAGTATCTAGGTTACCCCTCTTTCCGGTCGGTATCCTGAACTACCCAGACGACATCCATTAATCGTCGTTTCCTGCTAGTAAGTCATTTTTGTCTGGCCATGCTTCTTTCTTTCGGGCTGGTATCCTGAACTACTCGGCCAATACTTGTGGTGCTCGATGGATTCCCCACTCGTCTTGTTCCTTCCCTCCTTTTGGGTTGGTAGCCCGAACTACCCGGGCAATACTTGTGGTGCTCGATGGATTCCCCAATCGTCTTGTTCCTTCCCTCCTTTTGGGCTGGTAGCCCGAACTACCCGTATTAACCAGTTACTTTTCGATCGGCAAGCACGGTGAGTCCTGTCCGGTGCTTTTCTCGACAAGTGTGATAACCAATCATGTCCTTTAAGAGCTGATTGGTCATCAACTTGTCATCCTGCACTACATGCATCATCTAGTAGTATGCATCATAATTTGCATGTGGCATTCATTCATCATGCACCATCATTCATTAGTACATATTATTCATCAACATCCGCAGTGACCTTAGCATTAACACCAGTATTCGGTGTCAGCATTCGTCATTAGTGTTAGTTTCTGTAATTTCAACTTTGTCTTTGGTGTTTTGGGTGACAGGTCATGACTTTTTGTTCATTCACTGACTAAGTAGCTTGTTGCCAGTAGCTAACATTTTCTTGCAGCTTCGGGTGGGGTATCTTTGTCAACCTTGAGCATCAGTCTCATTTCCATTCATCCCTCGACCTCGCTCAGAGAGGGGCATCTGTAGACACCCCAATTTTGCAGGTTTGCAGGTAGTCCCTTTTGGAATGGACTTCTGGTTGGTGGGAACTCCATTACTTTTCCCCAAGACCAACTTGACATCTTAACCTAATTTCATCAACAAAACCTAATCCAAAACCCTAAACCTAATCCAAAACCCTAAAATTAATTCAAAACCCTAAAACTAACCTAAACCAAATCCAAAACCCAAAACCTTAAAATTAATTCAAAACCATAAAACTAACCTAAACTAATCCAAAACCCAAAACCTAATCCAAAACCCTAAAATTAATTCAAAACCCTAAAACTAACCTAAACCTAATCCAAAACCCTAATACTAACCTAAACCTAATCTAAAACCCAAAACCCTAATCCAAAACCCTAAAACTAATCCAAAACCCTAAAACTAATTCAAAACCCTAAACTTAACCCAAAACCCTAAACCTAATTCAAAACCCTAACAACCTATAACAACCTCTAAAAACCCTAACCACTTCCCACTCCACCATAACAACCTCTAACCACCTATAACAACTCCTAACAACCTATAACAAACCCTAACCACTTCCCACTCCAGCATAACAACCCATAACAAACCATAACAACCCTACCCACTTACCACTCCACCATAACAACCCTACCCACTTCCCACTTCACCATATCCACCCATAACAACCCATAGCAAACTACCTAGCCATTGCAAGCCTATAAATATCCCCCTATTTGCAAGGAAAAAGAGGGGGGAAAAAGGGGAGAAAAAGGAGAGAAAAAAACTTGGAAAATTTGAGAGGAAAGCAACTAGAGGTGTCTCAGATCAAAGAGGAAGCTTAGAGAGAAGAAAAAATCAAGGTTCAGGCAAACTGTAGCGGTCTCTGACGACCTCCTCCACTACTAGCTCAGGTAAGCCTCGATCCTTGTCCAATTCCTTTCAATTTCAGTCCCTTAGGAACCCCACTAACTTCCCTAATCAATTCCAGTAAGGCCAAGTAGCTTCCTTGGCCGGAATCAAAGGATTTTCGGGTCGCCGAACCTGATTCTCTAGCAGGGAAGGTAGGGGTACGAATCCAGTGTGTGATTCGTGCCTTGGTGAGTGTAGCTTGATTAGGCTAGTTCTTCTCTTGCTTCCAACCCCTATGGGCGCAGCGACATCCACTCTGAAAGCCTCTAAGAGAAGCTCACCACACACGCCCTCACCGTCGTCGGAGAAGAAGGTGCACAATAAGATTCGATCGGGCGCCTCCCGCCTCGCAGCACCTCTTTGAGCATCGGTAAACCTTCCCGTCACCGTCACCAGAGTCGCGACACCGATGAGTGAGGTGGGGAGAAGACTGGGGTTGCTTGTTGCCAGATCCAAGCCGTTGGATCTCCTCTCATCCTTCCCTCTTGCTCACAGTAGGTTTGGATGCCAGATCAGGCATCAGGAAGGCCTGGAAAGGCCTCCCAGATGGTCGTCGACGGCGAGGTTCCGTCGCCAGCGGTCGTCATTCTTTTCTCTTTGAAAATAAAAAGTTCTTTTGAAAAAACTCTATTTCTTTTATTTTGTTTGCAACTAGGTCCTTTTATTTTTCTTTTAGGTCCTTGCATTAGTTTTTAACCATTTTAATAATGCTTTGTTTTGTGAAATTGTAGTGTGACTCTTGTAAATTTTTGTTAAAGGTTTTAATTTTTGACATAAAACCCTCTGATTTACTTTTCATTCATCTTAAGTCCATAATTTGCACAGAAGACCCTTGATTTCATTGAAATTGTTTTGAATGCATAATTTTCTGACACAATTGCAAATTAAACCCTGGAGATTTAAATTTTTACTCAAATGTGTTTAGAATTGCATTTTAAACCCTAAACTTCACTAACACTAAATGCATTATTTTTATGGCATATTTGCAAATCAGACCCTGAAGATTCATGTTTTCAACCATGAGTACTTTGTTTTGCACTTTTGACCCTGAATTTCTTCGAAATTGCATTAAACACATGTTTTGCTTACAAAATTACAAGTTTCCCCTAGGAATCTTGATGTTTACCAAAAATGCACAGTTTTGCACATTTAACCCCCTACTTCTTTAATATTACATAAAATGTGTTTTCCTAAACATTTTAGCTAATTTGGCCTTGGAATCTCAGTCTCTATTCAGGATATGTGTTTTTTGCACAGAGAACCCTAGAGATTTACATATGTCACACATGCTTTCTTTTTTACATTTTGCTACCCTTTTTCATGCATATATCTCATGCCTTCTTCTTTGCATCATGCACGCATTTCCAACTCATTCCAAACTTGGTTTTCACATTGTTTCTCGGATTTCTTCTAACTTTCACGATTTTGATTTGATTTGGATATTCATCGCCCAAGGGTGTACATTAATAGGCTTGACAATGCCAACATGAACCCGAATCAGGATTATTTTCTCTCATTTGATTTTCTCGGATTTCTTAAGTTTCCGCTGTTTTGCTTGATGCTTTCTGAACATTTCTAATTTTCACGATTTTCCTCATCGCTCAAGGGCATACAGTAAAGCAGCATTTTCAAGGCCTACATTGTCCCTTGGATTATTTTCTTTATCATTTTTCTTTTTTTATTCTTCTCTTTTCTTTGATTTAGCTTGTTTTCACATTCATCTTAGGCATGTGCATTCAGAGTAGACAAGCATACGCACACTAGATCATTAGCAAACAGGAAACCTAGAAAGACCGATTTCTTTGGGTGCGTGGGGGTGCCTAACACCTTCCCCATGCGTAACAAGAATCCTTACCCTATCTCTAGCCCGCAATGACCAAGTGTTGCATCCATTAGACACGGAGCACACATGCATTCATTTGCATCTTTTTTCTTGCATTCATATGCATCTTGGTTTTTCTCGTCTTTCCATTAAAAGACTAGGTGTCAACTCCTTTTCCTTATCCTTTTCTTATCTTTCTTTGGTGTTTCTGAGTCTAGTTTCCTTCTTCGAATTCACCATCTTCGCCATGACCATATCAAGATTCCTCATGTGTTTCCATGCACCTTGGAGAGCCGTGCAGGGTTCCACTGGCATGGCCACATATGGTTTTGCAAAGGTTTTGGAAAGAGTTTTCTGTGATTTTGTTTGAGTAGACCAAGAGACCAGAGGGTCGTGTTGACTAGACCAGGGGACATTGGCTACATTCCTAGGTGGTCAGGCGCGTCGCCTAGGTTGAGGCCTTGAGACCTAGAGGCTAAGGCAAGTGCTTGTCAGATCTTGGAGGTATGATATTTCTTGATTGTTGTTCACGAGGTTGAGGCTGAGGTCTATAGGTTAAGGTGTTGGCTAGGCTCGGAGATATGACACTCCATTTATTCTTGGTGTCGAGACCTATAGTTTAGACCTAGTAGTACCATGACAATAGACCCAAGGGGTATGAAATCCTTACGTAGCTGCATGATATATTGTATGACCTAGCTATCTGGACTTGTGGGTGTCAACTGAGCCTAGGGGTGAAGAGCCGTTTGTTGTTTGGGGCACAAAAACTAAAGGACATCGAAGGAGGACGTACCCTGTGGTGAGGTCCTATGGGAGGACAACTTTCCCAAGGAGGGTTAACATAGTGAAGGTCCTGTAGAGAGGCAGCATATCAAGGCAACCAAACTCCTCCATGTGGTGGTTTGCCTGCAGTAGAGCAGACACTGTTGGTCACACTTCGATGGATTGCTTGTGACTAGTGTCGGTTGCTTGGTGTCAAGCAACACGACTTGTGAGGCCATGAACCAAGTTGTGTAGGCTGCAGCTGTCCATAACAATGTAGTGGGTTCAGAAACTCTATCTTTGACAGCTACTTGTAGCTAGTGCTTGCTGAGGTTGTTTTTATACGCTTGCGAGTGGCATTGAGTTGTTTGGGCCTGTGTGAGGCGTTGAGTTGTTTGCGCCATGAGTGGCATTGTGGTTTTCAGAAATTTGAATTTGTGCTGGATTTTGGGATATGATTTGTTTGTATTAACTGAGCAGAGGCTTAGTGCTTGGTGTGATACTTTGTGTGGTTTGACTTGATTTGGAAAGAGTAGCCATTTCAAGTAAGTATAAAGGTTTTGAAAACATGCATATGGTTTTAAAAGGAAAGAAAGAAAATGATTTTGAAAGGCATGATTATGAATTTGAAAAGAAAAGAAAAGAAAAGCAAAATGATTTCAAAGGCATGGTTTTAAAGATTTTAATGATTTCAAAGGCATGATTATGAATTTGAAAAAATGATTTCAAAGATTTGTTACTTGTTGGGCAAAGATGCATTGCCTTGTTGTGGTATTACAACATCTAGGAGAGATGCCAGAGTTACCCATGTGTGCGTGTGTGTGTGGGTGGGATGGGTGTGTGTTGGGTGACCTTTTAGTGATCACTCATGTGTGTTTTGTTATGTATTTTTCTCAGGTGCAGGACAGGAGTAGGAGTTTGCTGTTACACGTGAAGATGGAGTCAATCAACCACATATTGAGGGTTTTCGATAAGTAAATAGTTCATTTTAATTTAGTTAATAGTGTTTTATTTATGTTGCTTATGTGGGATTTAGTTTTAGACTTATTGTAAGTAATTGATGTAAATAAAAAAGATGTAGCTAAGAATTTGGGATAATGGGGTCGTTTTAAGGTGGTATCAGAGCATAGGTTACCTAGGAGTACTAGCCTAAGGATGTGTAGTCGATGACTCCGTGTTTTATATTCCTACACCTTGTTTGTTGATTTCTTTGTTTAGTAGAGTGCGAAGCTGCGCTCACTTCAGTAGAGTGATTCGTTTGAGCTACTCAACTCCATGGAGTGTGGTTTCTGGTGCTGTCCACTAGTTTCATGTGGATTACGCACCACGTGGTCGCAAGAGTGGTGACAACTATGCTTTGGTTGAGACTTAGTGTTAGTATGTAGTGTAGGAGACCTTGCTATGAGTAGGAGGCCAGATGAGTCTTGTTGTTGGGAGTTGTGCACATCTTTTGAGTGTATTGGTGGGGTTGATGCACAATGGCTGTGGAAAGAAAGGGTATTACAGAGGGATACCGTCATTCCTTTTAGGGGGTTAGGTGTCCCATGATTAGCCAACCAGAAGATGTGTTTTCCCTACCAACAACCTGTGTTGGGCTATTGGTGTCGAGTATGGAAGGATAGTTGTTGTGGTTGGCTACCTCTTGTGTAGCCTCCATGATTAGTTGTTGACAGGAAGACTAATTACTTTGGATATTACTAATTGTTGTATGTTGTTGTCCTTGTTTGATTGGTTGTTACTTGTCATTCTTGTTTATTGTTGTTGTTGTTGTTGTTGTCTGTCGTCTATTGTTTGTTATTGTTTATTCTTGTGTCAATGTGGAGGATGTCTGTAGCTCCATCTTCTTGCTGTCACATCTGGGTGAAGCGAGGCACTTGCTAGAGATGTGCGATGTTTGCTGTTTTTTGTCCTTTGATGTCATTGTTTAAGAATATTTGTATTTGTGTTGTTGTGGAGGATGCTTGGAGTTCCATCCTCTTGTTGTTGTTTCTAGGTGACTTAGTAGGTCCTTAAATGACTGTTGTTGTTTGGTTGTTGTTTCTGGGTGATCTAGTAGGTCTCTTGATGGTTATTGTTTGTTGTTTGTTTGATGGTTTGGTTGTTGTTTTTGGGTGACCTAGTGGGTCCCCAAATGTTTGTTATTTGTTTGATGATTTGGATGTTGTTTCTGGGAAACCTATTGGGTCCCTATATGTTTGTTGTCTGTTCAGTAGTGTGATTGTTGTTTTGGGGGACATTGTGAGTCCCCAGATATGTGTCATTGTTTCTAGGAGACATCGCTAGGTCCCCTAGATGTGTGTGGCTTGTCGTGCGCTGTTGGGGTATCTTGTTAAGGATGCCTAGTTTTTTTGCGATCAGAGCACCTGTTTGGATGCTCAGTGTGGTTGTGGTTCGAATAGCTCAATACTGTTCGAGCAATGGAGATGCATCCTCTAGTTTGTTTCTTTCGAAGTATTCTGACAAGGATGCTAAGTTTAGTTACTATTGGGGTATCCTGTTGGGATACCTAGTTTGTTTCATGTTTGTTTTCTGTTAGTAGGTGGATTGGATGGCATTGTGCTATTTGACCTATGGAGATTCTTTCTCCTTTTTTGCTTTTAGGTTCCTTTGTTTTGTGGTGAAGGTGGGGGAGATAGTGGAGGTTGCGCTCTAGACCCAATGAAGTGCTGGTCTGGGGACAATCCTTGGAGGTAGATAACGCTCAATTTCGTTGATTTGTAGGGTACACTCCAGATTTGTGAAAAGCTTTGCAGTGACTCAGTAGCAAAACTACCTCACATGTCAAGAACTAGAGGAGATTTTCTTGGGGTAAAGAGAGACAATTCTGATTACATGGTGTGGTGCTTGGTTGTTGTTTACCAGGTTGAGCATTAAAGTGTCACAATGGAAGTTGGTGGGGACTAGTTATAGCTAGTCACCCCTGTGATTTGTGTGTTTGCTAGAGCAACTCATGATGTTTTCATGACTCTAGGAACACTAGGATGAGCTAGCAGTTAGGGATTCCATGCCCAAAAAGGACCCTCAACCATGGAGTTGCGAAGCTTGGCATTGGAAAAGCCATGTTTTCAATGTCGATTTGGACAACGATGGGTTGAAACAACATTGTGGAGCATAGCTTCATCTGTTGGTCCTTGAATTTTGAGGGGCACTACTATGTTGGTTGCCTAGGGTCGTAAGATGAACATTCAAAATTTAGTATCCTTGGTCTTTCGTCTTCAGTAGAGATGAAATTCTTTTAAGGGGGTTAGGTTGTAACATCTCGAACCTTAACTCTCCTACTTAATCATTATTAATAATAATCAATTAGTGATTAAGTTATCTTTAGTGACAACTATTGGGTTTGGAGTTTTGGTTTGGTGGATTTAAATATTCTTATGTGGGGATTAAATCTATTTGTTTGGTTAATGGGAATATAACTTGTGGCTTCTCCTTGTGTAACACCCCGAACTCGGGCACGTTACATAAATCATAGTATCATAAGAAAAATTACACTAATTACAGTAAAATTAAATAACTGTATGTAAGGCTCACCTCTAGGAAATAATGTGAGGCTAGAAGCTCCAACTCCGGCACCAGAACTCGACTGCACACAATCTACACCTGAAAACCAAACAAGCACACGTGAGTGACATCTAAGTCACCTAGTACGCACCCCAAACATACAAACAACAAAAATCCAGCGAAATGCCAAAAACTCAACTTTTAATTTATAAAAATTGGTTCTCTTTTGAAGATCCAATTTAAAACATCCTTGTCATTTCCTTTGAAATCATTTGGGAATTTGTCCCCACACTGTACTTTCTCAAGATTCACTTTTTCTTTTCTTTTTGAAATATTTGGAATTTTGTTTTCAAAACCACATTCCTTTTCCAAAACCCCCCTTTTTTTTACTTTCATTTTACCCTTTTCAAAATCCTTCTCATATTCTAGGAAATCCACATTTTCGACCAGATCCAACCTAAAATACATTGCCTCATAGGGCTCAAAACCAAAATCACAAACACTAGTTGGGAACTAATTAAAACACAATCATTATTTCATTCCAGGATTTTAGAACCATTCATATGTCCAATCCTAGCCAAACCACATTTCTTTTCATTTCTCAAAATCACATTCTTTTCTTATTCATTTCCACTTTTCCTTACTGATGTTACCTTGATCAGGGGTAACCAGGCATACAAGCAGTAGGCGAGGACATCATTTCGCCTACCTCCCTGCACTGCCACTGTGAAATTCCCCATGCAGGATGCCACCGCCCCGGCCAACCAGCTTCAATCTCTTTCATATATGCACGGGGATACGTCTTTGTCTGAACCCATCAGTGAACCAAACAACTAGGTTAAATGACCTAGGCTCAGCCTACACCGTCACAAGCTCGATGACCCAAACAACTAGGTTCAAAGACCCAAGCTCAGCCTACACCGTCTTAAGCTCGACAACCACAGCCGTATCTGGCAACTGGTTTCATTGGAGCCTCATACTCCCATCACGTTGTCGACACCAAACCCCGTGGTTCATTTTCAAAACTCTTTAAGCTTTCCTTTCCAAAACCATTTCCATTTCATTTTTTTCTTCGTTGCAGGAATCTATTTTCATGCAACACCTGACCCTCTTCTAGGGTCCCAACTCAATCCATGAAAAATCATGCTTTAAAAATCATAAATTGGGTCTCATGCCCAAAATTACTCAAAAGCCACACATTTATTCTCTTTTATTCAGTTTTAGGGCATTAAACCCAAAGCCACTCCCAAATACACTTATTTGGGTTTCATATTCCTCCATGTCATTTACATGGGGAAAACATCATTAACAAATGTTTTACATACCTTTAAAACCATTTATCCTTCATTTTTGCATCCATCTTTACACATACCAGGGCCAGGACAAAAAAAACAGACCGAATTTTAGGTTCGGTATATCGAAAATCCCTGATTCGGTATACCAAATATCTTCGGTATACCAAACCCCCTGGTTCGATATACTGAAGCATTTTTGGCATATTGAAACTTCCTATTTTGGTAGACCAGATGATTTCGGTCTACCGAGAATAGGGATCTGGCTTAATCTGTCAAGATTTCGGTATACCGAATTCAATTCGGCATACGGAATGGGCATTCCCCTGTTTTGGTCGACGAAATCGTTGGAAGTGGGAGCCTCCGTCGAACCCCCCAAACATGCATCACAAAATACCAATAAATCATGGGGTGTAGACCCTTGAGTCTAATTCAAAACCTCTCAAACTATCCATGATTTTATTAACTACACAATCCACACGAAAATCGCAAAGAGATGAGACTCAAAAACGACTATTGTAGCCTTCAATCCAAAAATATCATATCCTTACCAATTTCCATCCTAACCACATAATATCTATATTTTTATGTTATTCAACTCATTCTCATCAATTCCACTATTTTTCTACGATTTTACATGCATTTTTCATCATTTTCATGCATTCAAGTCATTTTCAAATAAACACGGAACAAAGGGAAAGGAGGGGTCGCGTACCTCTTCCGGCGAGCCTCCCCCTACTCTGACGAGTTCCTCCTACCCCAACAAAGCTTCCCTTACTGGTGGACCTCAGTGAACCACCACTTCCTTGTTGCGTGTGCCGTTCTTCCTTGTTCTCTTCCTTTCGGTTCGTCCCCTTCTTCCTGGCCTCCTCCTCCTTCACTTGATCTCCCCTTCTCTTTATCTCCTCCTCCTCCCGCATGGCGCCGGCCATCCATCCCGTTGGAAGGGATGGGGAGGCATGGGCTGCTGACTTGTGGTGGCACAGGTGGGGAGAAGGGATGAAGAATAAGGCAGGGGAAGGTGAATGGGTGTTGCTTGTGAGGGAGAGAAAAGAGATAGAGAAAAAGAAGGAAAGAAAAAGAAGAAAAGACAGGCGCGCAAACCGAGGCAACTGTGCATCCCCAAATCGGATCCTGCATTGGTCCCAAATCTCAAACAGGGGCACAGAAACCCAACCCAACTCTCACACATCCAAGAAACAACAGATTATCCATAAATAAACCATTTATACAATATTACAATTAATTACACGGTTTACAATTAAAAATGGATAATCAAGCCTAGATGTTACACCTTGATTTATTGGAACATGATCAAACTTGATGTATGGTGACCCACGGGTGTACAGGGTTGAAGATAGAAATGATGTTGGAAGCCATAGGTGTGGTAAACGTTATTTGGGGAACGTCGGAGGTTAACAATGCCAAGTACATGTTTGCAACCAGAAGACAATGGCACAATGAGTAGCAGAACAGAGAATAGCCAGCCTAAGACAAACTATGATGTATCACATTATTCCCTGCCATCGCAGAATAACTCAGGACAGTGGATGAATATGTAGGATCGGATAGCTCCTCTAGAGGGGGGGTGAATAGAGAATTAACACTTTTTAATTACTTAGATCGGTTTCTACAGATTAACGAAAAATTGCATACAAGAAGATTATTTAACACGTATAAACAAGCTTAACTACTCAAGCAATCGATGTAACATACAAGAAGAGGATGAGAGCAATTGATGTAGACAAGCAATTTATA
>JAMKQA010047944.1:0-12263 GCA_024699735.1 Posidonia australis | reverse complement strand
GAACACCACAACATAGGCAAAAATTGCAACAATCTACACGCATGCCCAAGGATGAGGCACACATAGATTCACACAGATGAAGATGTGCTACAACAAGAGCACATGAACGAGTGTACCAGCCTGATCAACACTTGATCAGACAAAAATAGGCATGAAACAAGCACATATGGGCCAATACACATGCCCACAATAGGTGAACATGTACACAAAGCCTATATGCACATCCCAACCACCAACAAAGGTTGTTGGAGCCACCAAAGGAGATACAAAGAGTTGACGCTAGTAGGCAACAACTCTAGACGACGCGACAACATTGGGAGTGGTGGTGCAAGGACAGGTGGCAACAATAAGGGCCAACAGCACAAGAAATGGGCAGCGAGAAGAGTAGCGATGCAAGAAAGTTATGGTAGAGGTTAGACATGTAAAAAGCCCAACCCTGGCCTGGCCCACAAAAAACACTATTCAAGTAGGCCCAGGCTCGAAATAGGCTACGAGCAGGCTAGGCCCATGGACTTGGCCCACCAAGCCTGCTTGGGAAGGCCCATTTTGGGCCTGCCTAGTGAGATGGGTTGGGTAGGACCAGCTCGCTATTAAAAAAAGAAAGAAAGATTGGAAATCCAATTATTGTTTATGTAAACGTTGGTTGTCAATGTTTATTTAATGAAACGTTGGGGTGCAACGTTGCACCCTAACAACTTTTTTTTCTTTTTCTTTTTCTTCTTCTTCTTCTATAAATACTCTTCTATACTTTTCATTTTCTTCACGCAACTCACTATTCTCTATATTCTTTACTCTACTACAACTACACTCTCATTCTCTAAATTCTCCCATTTTCTCTAACTTTCTCAAATTCTCAAGATTCAAGTAGAGAATTCAAGTTTGGCTTCAAATTCCATCACAACGCCTGCTACTCCGCTTCGGCCTCAAGCAAAAAAAATTCTCTACTTCTAATCCCTCAAATTTCTCTACTCCTAGTCACTACATTTTTGGGTTTTTGGTTTTTTGGGTTAAGGTTTTTTTTATTATTAGTTTTTTTACACATTATAATGGAATAACATTATCATGAAAATGTAGGAAGCCGTGATATCCCTACCTAGGAGTCAAATCAACCTCAAACCACAACCCCACAAACATAATCTACAAGCATAAAAAAACTAGGAAACAAAGTTCATGAATTTAGGAACATGTAACCTTAGACTCTACAGATGAAAATAAATACTAATGTAATAATTTTGGTTCAGGATACATTTGTCCTAGGAGAGGAGGTGTAAGTCATATATCTAGGCATTTAACAAAATATATAGCTGCTCATAATAAAGATGATAACATAGAATTAAAGCAATCTAAATTGTATATAAATTCTAGTGGAATAGTAAATTGGAAATAAAATGTAAAAGAAGGTTTAACAAAATTTGTAGTAAAAGATGAACAACCATTTAATTTTTCTGAAAATAAAAAATTTCAAAGTTGTGTACAAAATTATTTTTACCCACAATTTAAAGGCCATTCTAGGAATACTACTAAAAATATAATTTATAAAATATTTAAAAGGATAAAGACTTTTTAATTGAATGTTTTATAATTTATTATGTAAAATAGCATTAACTTGTAATGTTTGGATAGGTCCTAACATTTAAAAATTTTCCATACTTAAGTTTAACTGCATATTGGATAAACATAGAATGAAATTTACAAAAAAGATTAAATGCTTTTGGATTTTTTGATCATTCACATACTGGAAAAGTAATAACAAATATTGTAGAAGATATTACTAAAGAATTTAAAAGATATAATAAAATTAATACAATATCTTTTAATAATACTTCTACTAATTATGTTGTAGTAGGAATATTAAAAAGAAATTTAAAACCACTATTAAATGATGATTTAATTCATTATAGGTGTTGTTATCATATTTTAAATTTATTTGTACAAGAATGTATAGATTGCATTAGGCTTTATATAAAAAATATAAGAGCAGCTATGTTATTTATTCAAACAACACCTAAAAGATTTCAAGAATTTAAATATTTATGTGCAGAATATGGTTTAAAACCTAAAAAATTTAAATTAGACGGTAAACATAGATGAAATTCAACATATGATATGTTAACTTCATGTTTGTTTTATAGTAACATAATTATAACATATGATATGCAAGATTTAATTATTTATTAAATGATGAAGATTGGCATAACGCTAGCATAATTCATACATTTTCAAAAACATTCATACTACAACTAATCAATTATTTGGTTAATATTATCCTACTAGTTCTCTAATTTTAGTTAATTTATTTAATATTACAAATACTTTTAACAATATAGAAGTTTCTCAAGATTTGAAAGTATTGTTGAAATGATGGAAGATAAATATAATAGTTATTGGGATGAGTCTCCAATGTTAGCATGTTTAACATTAATCATGGATTTTAAACAAAGATTAGTTAATTATACAGTACTTATAGATGATAACTATAGTAACATGAATAAACATGAAAAAGTAGATGAATTTAATAACAGAATTAAGGAAACTTTATATACATTATTTAAAGAATATGTTACAAATTATGATGAAAATACTTCTAGTAATCATAGAGCTAGTTTTGTAAGAACACATACTAGTAGTAGTAGTGATAGTTCATTTTCGAGTAGATTAAATAAGAAAAAAGGAAAAAACATAAATTCAATAACTAATTATGAATTAGAAAATTATTTAGAATATGAGTTTGCTCTTACGTAACGTTTGGTAACTATTATTTTCCACAGCTTATTGGAAATAATCACTTATGGATAAAAAACTGAAACAAATACATAAAAAAAAGCCACCTTATTTAAAAACACCAACTTATTATTCATGTGTAAAACTTACCAAAAAAAGCTGAAAATGAAAAGCTACGAGAGACAACTTTTTGAAAAAAGTTAGATTTTCAATATAATCAGTTTGCCTATAATTGTTACCAAGCGTAACCTTACTGATCTTGAAATAGATAGCTTAGATGTATTAAAGTGGTGGTTTATTACTGCAGTTAAGTTTCCTATATTTTCCAGAATAGCTAAAGATTTATTAATAATTTCGATGTCTATTGAGGCATTGAAGTCTGCAGTTTCTGTAAGTAAAAGAGTTTCAAGTGATAGAATGTGTAAATTATCTAAAAAAATTTGTTGAAGCCTCTGTATACTTGAAGGATTGGTATAATGCAATTGATCATCTACAAAACTTAAATTTAATGATGAATCAAAGGATGATGAGATATCAACATCAACGATGACAGAAGCTTCTATTAATGATTAAAGAACAACAGATTATGAATAATTTTTTGTAAAATTTTAAATTTATATTAATGTAATAATTGTAAATGTAAAATTTTAAATATCTAAAGCATTTTCAAGTTTTTCTATATATACATTAATTATTTAATAATAAAGAAATTTTTTTTAATTTAAAATTTTTTGACTAATGGACAGGCCCGTCCTGTCTGAACCCAGCCCACGGCCTGGTGTAAACACCCCATATTCTTGTAGGTTGACTCTAATTGAGTTAAACCCTAACCCTCATCAACCTTAACCCTAATACCCTAACTCAACCCTAAACAACTTAACAACCTAACCACCTTAACAAATTCCCACTAAACCCTAGCCACCTCAACTAATTCCCACTAAACCTAACAACCTTAACCAATTTCCACTAAACCTAACAACCTTAATCAATTCCCACATAACCTAACAACCTTAACCAATTTCCACTAAACCTAACAACCTTAATCAATTCCCACATAACCTAACAATCTTAACCAATCTCCACTAAACCTAACAACCTTAATAAATTCCCACATAACCTAACAACCTTAACCAATCTTCACTAAACTCTAACCACCTTAACCAATTCCCACTAAACCTAACAACCTTAACTAAACTCCACTCAACCATAACCACCTTAACCAATTTTCCTAACAACCTAAACTAATTCCCTAACAACCTAATCATATAAGTCTATAAATTCCTCCCTTCATTTGCAAACTTGAAAAAAAAGAAAAAAAGGAGAAGGAAGCCAAAGCAAAACCAGAAGAAAACTAGCCAGTGATCACTGAGAATTCTGAGAGAAAGAAGCTCTGAGTTGAGGGATTATTCCTGTCATCTTCTTTGGCCATCACCGGTGAGCTTTGGTGATTGAAAACACATCCAGCCACAACAAGCACATGTAAGGCCCTTGGCTGAGTTTATTCTTTGTTGCATTGCATCCCCAAGGTCCTCCTTAGCCTCCCTGAAGTCATTCCATTGGAGGAATGAGGCTCCTTGGTTAGAGCTTCAAGCTCTGTTAGTTGCTGGACCTGTTTTTCAGTGAGCTAGGTGGGGAGGTGAATCCACTGTGCGATTCAGGTCCCAGAGAGTGCGGATAGATTAGGTTTCTTCCCTTTGTAGTTTTTACCCCCTTGGATGCCTGACATCACCTCTGTTAGCCACTAGAACGAGCTCGCCAGCAATCATCGAGTGGCGACCCATTGTGTGCACGACTTGAACCAGAGGACCTCTAAGCTCACGAACGAGCTCTATGCCTTCCTCCGAGCGACACCGAGCCACCAGGTGTGGCACCCTATGCTCCCAGCATCTCCAGTCACCGCCCGCAGCTGTTCTCATTGCCGAAGAAGACGATTGGACGTTTCGTACGACGTAGCTCTCTCTTAATCAAATCTCTCCTAATTAGTGGAAAACCTTCCTCTCCATCTCGTCGACCTTCCAAAAGCATCGGATTACCGATCCACCGCCTCCAGCAGCTCCATTCTCTTTGAGCTCGTCAGTGGAATCGCGATGCTGGCGAGAGAGGTGGGGGGAGAGTTCCGACCGTCTAGTGCTCAATCGGAGCCGACGGATCTTCTCCTATTTCCTCCCTCTTGATTATCTGGTGATTGGGTGCATGATCAGGCGTCAAGGAAGCCCTGGATGACATCCCAAGTGGTTGTCCCTGGTGAGGTTTAGTCGCCGGTGACCGTCATGGTTTTTAAAAGTTTCTTATGAAAAACTCTCTTTTCTTTTCTTTCTTTACACTTAGGTCCCTGCATTTTGCATCCTAGTCCTTACATTTGTTTTCAAATCATTTTAATATAGTTTTACTCTGAAAAACTTTCAGTTTGGCCCCTTACACTCTTTTTATAAGTTTTCAGGTTCTTAAATCTTTGATAAAAACCCTCAGATTTCGTTTGCTTTCACCTTAAGTCCACAAATTTGCACATTTAACCCTAAATTTTTTTAAATTGCACTGAACACATATTTTGCTGGCACATTTACTGTTCAGACCTTGGGAATTTCTATTTTCACCCAAAAACACATAGTTTTGCACATTTAGCCTACAATTTCTTTTAAATTGCACTAAAAACATGTTTTCTGTCACATTTATAGATTAGACCTTGGGAATCTCAAATTTTTTACCTAAAATGCACAGTTTTGCACATTCACCCCTTAACTTCCTTAAAATTGCATAGAAATATGTTCTTTAGCACATTCGCAGATTAAACCTTGAATATCCCAGTCTTTATCCTGAAACATGTAATTTTTGCACAATGGCCCTTGGAAACTTGCTTATTGTGACCATGCCTGTGGAACCCTGCACGGCTCTCCTGCTACCGAGTGCTTGGAAACACACGAGGAGACCCAATATGGTCACGGCGAAGATGGTGAATCCGGAGGAAAAAACTTGACCCAGAAACACCAAGGGAATATAAAAAGGATACGGAAAGGAGTCGCCACCTAGTCTTTTAATGGAAAGACGAGGAAAACCAAAAAACACAAGAAAACTGTGTAGCAAACAAGATGCAAAATGTATGTGTGTGCTCCGTGCCTAATGGACAATGCACAAATGAATATGGGCCGGAGAAAGGGTAAGGATTCTGGTTAGGCATGGGGAAGGAGTTAAGCACTCTCATGTGCCCGAGAAAACTCAGTCTTTCTAGGTTTCCCTATTGTCAATGGTTTATGGATGTGTGCTTGCTTATTTTATATGCTCATGCTAAATATGACTGAAAACATGCCAAATCAAAGTAAAGATATGAAACAAAGGGAAAAGTTAATCCGAGGGTCAAATGTAGACATTGAGAATGCCGCTTTACTGTACGCCCATGGGTGATGAGGAAAATTGTGAAAATCGAGAAATTCTCGAAAAGCGTCTCGTAAATCAGCGGAAATTAGGATAAATCCGAGAAAATCAAAAAGGAGAAAATAATACTCATTTCGAGACCATGTTGGCTTTGTTAAGCCTTTTAATGTATACCCTCAGGCGAAGGAAAGCCAAAACAAATCAAGAAGGCGAAAATCGGAAGAAATCCGAGAAACGGTGAGGAAGCCAAGCTAGAAACAAGCTAGAAATGCGGGCGCAAAGTAAGGAAGAAAAGGCAAGAAAACTTGCACAAAAAGATGCAGAAAAGAAACGCAAAATGCATGAGTATGTATAATAATGAAAATTCAAGGGGCCTTTGTGCAAAAAACCCAAATTCTGAATAAAATTGAAATTCTGAAGCCCAAATCATCAAGAGGAGAAGGTGGGGTGTTGGGTTGGAAGAGAAAGAGAAGAAAATGGGCTGAGTTGTTTATTGTGGGCTTCCATGGGCTTAATGGGCCTATGTGGACTTTAAGGCCAAGATGGGCTTGATTGGGCTTAATGGGCCTATGTGGGCCTTGCGGGCCCCCATGGGCCTAATGGGCTTCAATTGGGCCTATATGGGCTTAATGTGCTTGTGTTCCTAAGTGGGCTTCATGAAATTAAATGAGCCTTCAATGAGTTAAATGGGATTAAATGGGCTTCAAGGAGTTAAATGGGCCCTCAATGAGTTAAATGGGCCTCCAAGGGCCTATGTGGGCCAAAGTGGGTTAAATTGGGCTTTGTGGGATTTGAATGGATTCAATTAGGATTAGAGCTCAGCCACCACATCTCCATCCTGCCAAATTGAGAAATTGGGGTGTCTACAGATGCCTCTCCCTGAGCAAGGTTGGAGGACGAGTAGAATAGAGACCGATGCTCTGGGTTGAAAAAAACACCCCACCTGAAGCCATAAGCAAGTGTCAGTTATTGGCAACCAGCCACCAATCGGTGAATGCACCGGAGGTCCTGTTGCCAAAGCCGAAGCCAAACAGAGAAACAAAAATAAAAGACCAAAAAACTGACAAGTTGACGACCAATCAGCTCCTAAAAGACATGACTGATTATCACACTTGTCGAAAAAAGCACCGGACAAGACTCACGGTACTTACCGACCGAGAAGTGACTGGTCACGGAAGTCATCTGCGTAGTTCGGGCTACCAGCCCACAAGAGGGAAGGAACAAAGAGAGTGGGGAATCCACCAGGCATCACAGGGATTGCCCCGGTTGTTCGGGATACCAGCCCGAGAAGGAGGAATACAGCTTGCTTTGATTCCATCCATTCGGAGTGGAACTCAAAGCAAAAGAGGCGACCGTTGATACCAAACTCTTTAAGTAAGGATCGAATGGGGCATGGTAGGTTTCGGACCTACCAACCAAGAAGGAAAAAATTGGTAAGTATCGGACTTACCGACTAAAAGGGAGAATGGTAAGTTTCGGACTTACCGACCAAAAGGGAGAATGTTAAGATTCGGACTTACCGACCAAAGGGGAGAATGGTAAGATTTAGACTTACTGACCAAAGGAGAGAATGGTAAGATTCGGACTTACCGACCAAGAGGGAGAATGGTAAGATTCGGATTTACCGACCAAAACGGAGAATGGTAAGATTCAGACTTACCGACCAAAGGGGGGAATGATAAGATTCGGACTTACCCGCCAGAGAGAGAATGGTAAGATTCGGACTTACCGACAAAAGGGGAGAATGGTAAGATTTGGACTTACCGGCCAAAGGGAGAATGGTAAGATTCGGACTTACCAACCAAAGGGAGAATGGTAAGATTCAGACTTACCGACCAAGAGGAGAATGGTAAGATTTAGACTTACCGACCAAAGGGAGAATGGTATGATTCGGACTTATCGACCAAAAGGAGAATGATAAGATTCGGACTTACCGACCAAGAGGGAGAATGGTAAAATTCGGACTTACCGATCAAAGGAAGAATGGTAAGATTCGGACTTACCGGCTAAAGGGAGAATGGTAAGATTCGGACTTACCGACCAAGAGGAGAATGGTAAGATTCGGACTTACTGACCAATGGGAGAATGGTAAGATTCGGACTTACCGATCAAAGGAAGAATGGTAAGATTCGGACTTACCGGTCAAAGAGAGAATGGTAAGATTCAGACTTACCGACCAAGAGGGAGAATGGTAAGATTCGGACTTACTGACAAAAGGAAGAATGGTAAGATTCGGACTTACCGACCAAAAGGGAGAATGGTAAGATTCAGACTTACCAACCAAAAGGGAGAATGGTAAGATTCGGACTTACCGGCCAAAGGGGAGAATGGTAAGATTCAGATTTACCGGTCAGAGGGAGAATGGTAAGATTCAGACTTACCGACCAAAGGGGAGAATGGTAAGATTCAGACATTTCGGTAAAAGGGAGAATGGTAAGCTCGGACTTATCGGCTAAAAGGGAGAATGGTAAGATTCAGACTTACTAGCCAAAGGGAGAATGATAAGATTCAGACTTATCGACCAAAAGGGTGAATGGTAAGTTTCAGACTTACCGGTCAAAGGGAGAATGGTAAGATTTGGACTTACCGACCAAGAGGGAGAATGCTAAGATTCAGACTTACCAGCCAAAGGAGAGAATCGTAAGATTCGGACTTACCGGCCAAGAGGAGAATGGTAAGAATCGGACTTACCGACCAAAGGGAGAATGGTAAGATTCAGACTTACCGATCCAAGGAGGATTGGTAAGATTCGAACTTACCGACCAGAAAGGAGAATGGTAAGATTCAGGCTTACCGACCAAGAGGGAAAATGGTAAGATTGAGACTTATCGATCAGAGGAAGAATGGTAAGATTCGGACTTACCGACCAAGAGAGAGAATGGTAAGATTCGGACTTACTAGTCAAAAGGGAGAATGGTAAGATTCGGACTTACTGACCAAGAGGGAGAATGGTAAGATTCGGACTTACCGACCAAGAGGGAGAATGGTAAGATTTGGACTTACCGACCAAAGGAAGAATGGTAAGATTCAGACTTACCGACCAAAGGAAGAATGGTAAGATTCAGACTTACTGACGAGAAGGGATAATAGTAAAATTCGGACTTACCGACCAAGAGGGAGAATGGTAAGATTCGGACTTACCGACCAAAGGAAGAATGGTAAGATTCAGACTTACCGACCAAGAGGGAGAATGGTAAGATTCAGACTTACCGACCAAAGGGAGAATGGTAGGATTCGGATTTACCGACCAAGAGGGAGAATGGTAAGATTGGACTTACCGGCCAAAGGGAGAATGGTAAGATTTGGACTTACCAACCAAACGGGAGAATGGTAAGATTCAGACTTACCAGCCAGAAGGGAGAATGGTAAGATTCGGACTTACCGACCAAACGGAGAATGGTAAGATTCAGACCTACCGGCCAAAGGGGAGAATGGTAAGTTTCGGACTTACCGACCAAAGGGAGAATGGTAAGATTCGGACTTAACGGCCAAATGGGAGAATGGTAAGTTTCGGACTTACCAACCAAAGGGAGAATGGTTTCACCCATCTTGGAGTGAAGCCAGGGAGAATGTCTTTGAACTCCGTCCTTTCGGACGTGAATCAGGGAGACAAAGGTGTAGGAGGCCTAGCCCACTGTTTAGCCAAAAAGATTTGCCAAGGGGATCTTATTTAAGTATCAGTGCACCCTGAATCGTCATTGTTGTGGGGATGTCAGTTGAAATAACGTATTGTCCTGCTGCAGTCGTTATCTTGTAGGGGCCTTTATGTGGTGAATGTCACTTCTCAATAAGAAGATGCACTGACCATCATTTGGAAGATAATTTATACCAAGCATTCTCAAAACAGTCCTTCTTTCCATAAAGCAGCTTACATGCCCCTGGTTAAAGGCTCTGACTCAGTTACATAGTAATTCGATGTTATATTAGGCGCCTGATACGTGACCTTCAACCAAATAATAGCTGACATGCCCCTGGTAGAAGATTCTAGTTTAATTACATTGTAGTCGGTGCTCTATCCGTGACTTTTGACCAAAAGGAAGTTGACATGCCCCTGGTCAAAGACTCTGGTTCAATTTTACTGTAGCTGGTCTTTTGAATGTGACTTTTGACCAAAGAGCAGTTGACATGCCCCTGTATTGGGCTAGCTGGACATCATTTGAGGGTATAGGGTCTTGGAAGCCAAAATGTAACTACAGATGTTCCGTGGACCACTGGAGTACTTGAGGCCATCACTAGTCGAAGCAAGTGATCCATTCATCAAGTGACTGGAAGTATGTGCACCCAACTGCTTTCCCATACTATACTTGGAAGACAGAAGGTATCGTGGCAACACGATGAAGGCCTTTGACCAATATTGTAACTTGCCTCTAGCTGGTATGTTTAGGATGTATTCGGCTCAACCGTGGTGTTCTGATAACTTTGTATTTGGCTGCACTATTGTAGGATATTCTCCTGATTGTATTTGCCAAATTTTGGATTGTCGCGTAGAGTCCACAACCATGCTGTTGTCTCCGTTAATCATTTGATGTGTAGATTCTGATCAAAGAACAACTGACTTGTGATTGACGAACCAAGTATCAGATAGTGTGAACCTAGTTTGAAAGTAGCTGACATGCCCCTAGCATAATGGGTGTATGATGCTCAAAAGTCAGATCCAGAGATACCAAGGCAGAGTGGATGCCTCTGGCATTGAGCCAAGCTACCCTCGGAAGTATAGGGAACCACTTGAGGATGTAAAGACTTGAGGATTTGACTGTGACTGTAGGCGTACTTTGAATCATTGAAGTGGCCGCAATTGATTTCTGTTGAGGTCAGAGACACATTTGTTCACTGACTGGAGGCATGTATATTCATCCACTATTCTGAACTATGCTCCGATGGCATGAAGTAATGTAAAATTGTAGTTGGTCCTAAGCTGGCCATTCTATGTTCTGCTACTCACTGTGCCATTGCCTTCTGGCGGCAAACATGTATTTGGCTGTATTGTCCTCAGGCCTTCCACAAACAGTGTCTACCACACTTGAACTGTTGCGGAGGAATAGCTGTTACATTGCCGATTCTATAGGTCCTTCTAGCTCATACACTAACTGGTGTCCTCACTATATATGCACTTTGACTACGGAGGAGCTGAAATGTCCTTGGCTAAAAGCACTTGGCAAAAACTCCTGTTGAACAGGTCCATATGCAAACAAGAAGAAGTCATCGAAGCAAAACTGTGATGATTATGACTATTGTGGTGGACTTTATCATTGTGAGCAATTTGTTATTTAAGAGCGATTTTTTTGTTTGACCAAGAAATTCCTGCCTGGTGATTTCAGTTGCTTGTTATCTGCATTTACTGTCCTGCTTGTTCACATAGTTCGTTATATGGATCGTTTGCTTGTTTAGTTCAGTTGTTTGTTTGCCCTCAGTTAGGCTGGAAAGCTGTATGCCTGTTAGAGGAGGACGACACCCTCAACTCAGCTGCCACAACAGAGACTCGTAAATCATATGGTGGCTCTCACTGGGTAGCGGTGGCACTCAAGCTCACTGTAAGGTAGTGTAATGGACCTGACTCCATGCCAAACTCTTTAAGGTCCTGCACCTACTTTTTTCTTTTCAATATCATTGTCTCTTCTTTTACTCCCTCATAGACGTGCGGTTTCACTCTAACCTTGTTTTAGAGGTAATAAGCGCCCGATTTATTCAGGAGGCCTTTTTTGCAAGAGGGTGGGTTAGTCCCTCAATGGTGTGATTTTATTGAGCGCATACTCCAACTCCTCTCCAAGGTATGGTAAGGGTAGAGCTACAACGCACGCCTCTCACTCTCGGGGTGACTTCTGTCTTCGCCTTCTATCTTCTCTATTCTTTTATGTCCTTGCGAATATATGTTTTCTTTTTTTTTGGCTCATACTTTCAGTCACCCTTAACATTTTATCTCCCTTTTGGAGGTGTAGGATCCTTGCGAAGCTTGGACATTTCGTCCGGCTTTGATGTTCGGTGCCTCCCTTGCTAACTTGGTCATCTGAGTAGTGACAACTGAGGAAGGATAACCCATTCTGACATTGGCGAGCTTTTCCGATTTTCATCATCGGACAGAATGTTATTGACAAGCAAACTACCCTCCTTAATTGTTCTTGATGTTTTTCTTCTGTTTTATGTTTTTCTTTTCTTCTTTTTTTTATCTTTTGTGC
>JAMKQA010047943.1:0-10193 GCA_024699735.1 Posidonia australis | reverse complement strand
GGGCGTACGAGGGTGCCTAACACCTTCCTCGTACGTAACAGGGATCCTTACTTGCATTTCTGGTTTACGCAGCCCCTTTTTATTTGTTTTGCATGATTTTCATGTTTTATGGTTTTCCTCATGTTCCGCTTTAATAGACTAGGTGGCGACTCCTGCATTTTTGCATTTTCTTCTTTTCTTTTTGCCGTGGCTTTGCCGCTTTTGGCACATAATATTATTTATTTGTGGTCACCCCCGACGACATGGTTACACCTGGCTCCGTGCCGAACTCTTTAAGGTCCTACACCTGCTTTTTCCTTTTCGATATCATTGTCTTTTCTTTTACTCCCTCATAGGCGTGCGGTTTCACTCTAACCTTGTCTTGGATGTAATAAGCGCCCAATCTATTCAGGAGACCTTTATTGCAAGAGGGTGGGTCAATCCCTCAAAGTTGTGATTTTACTGAGCGCATTCTCCAACTCCTCTCCAAGGTACGGTAAGGGTAGAGCTACAACACATGCCTCTCACTCTTGGGCTGACTTTTGTCTTCTCCATTCTTTTATGCCCTTGGGAATGTATGTTTTCTTTTCTAGCTTACACTCTCAGTCACCCCCTAACATTTTATATCCCTCTTGGAGACACAGGATCCTTGCGGAGCTTGCACATTTTATCTGGCTTTGATGTTTGGTGGCTCCCTTGCAAACTTGGTCGTCTAAGTAGTGAAAACTAAGGAGGGATAATCCATTCTGACATAGGCAAGCTTTTCCAATTTTCATTACCGGATAGAATGTTATTGACAAGCAAACTACCTTCCGTAATTGTTCTTGATGTTTTTCCTCTTTTGTGTTTTTTCTCTCTTTTTTTCAACGTTTATGCTTTTTCTATTTTTTGTGTTTTGGTATATAGTGATGCAAAAAGAAAAACAACGGGAACAAAGGAAAAGGATACAGCTCCAGTCCTAGTTGTTGCTATTTGTCGATGCCATTGGGGTTCATAGTAACTCCTAGCAGTGCCATTGGAAACCAGAATCAAGGCAGATGTATCCAAGGCTATCAAAAGCATTATTCGAATTGAGACTGTCACTGTGAATGTTGAATCTACTGGTGACATTAAAACCGTATCTTTGTTGGAGTTGATATCTGCTGTGACGGCTGTCTCCCACTTGATCCAGGGAATTTGCATGTGCTGGGTCAAATCGCTGCATGGCAAACTGGCAAACTTTAGATTAGACCCGCCGCAGAGGAACAAGAACAAGAGTGGCACATATGAGTGTCGTCGGATAGAAACTGAGAAAAGACAAGAGGACAAACTAGGCAAAAGAGGCACTAGAAAAAGAGCGACATATATGTGTGCTACCAGACAGAAGCTGAGAGAGGACAAACTAGGCAAAAGAGGCACTAGAACAAGAGCGACATATATGTGTGCTACCAGACAAAAGCTGAGAGAGGACAAACTAGGCAAATGAGGCTCGATGGATTCCCCGAGAAAGAACTAGGAGAAAGAGGAAAAAAAACCCTGAAGTTCCAATATCCTCAGAGCTTGCAAGCTCAGACATGGTAAGTTCGACTATTCTATGGTGTGCACGTGTGTGTGCAGGTGTGTGTGCAAGTGTATGTGTGTGCTGCCTCCTATGTGTTGACGACAAAGTCCCCATTATCAATCAAATCCTGGACAGCATTCTGGAGAGTAAAACACTTGTTTGTCGAATGTCCACAAGTGTGATTGAATTGGCAGAACAAGTTAGTCTTATACCACCTAGGAAGCGGGTCCGATGGTGGACGAATCTCTGGTAGCCGCAAGAATGGCGCAACTTTGGGAAAAATGTCACTCAACGAATCCCCGAGTGGGGTGAAGTCTCTTTCCTTATGGCTAGGCCACCTTTGTTGTCGTTGCTGCCCTTGCTGAACCGACATGGCACAACATGTCGGTTCAACAGTGGTGTGTGGATGTGTAATGTGTACTAAACTAGATGCTGGTGAGGATAAAGACATGGATGTGGGTGCTGTATCTCGTGTGTCAACAACAGTAGTCCCACTATCGATCATCGTCTGAACGACATCCCGTAGAGTGTGGCAATTATCAGTCGAATGCCCCAAGACTCGATGATAATCACAGTATACGTTCGCGTCATACCACCGAGGGAGTGGAGTTGGTGGGGTACGTGGATCCGAGAGTCTCAAGAAGCGACACAACATGAGGAAAAGCAGCACTTAGCGGCTCACCCAGTGGAGTGTAGTCACTTTCAGCGCGACGGCCTCGCTTCTTCTTAGCTTGCTGTCCTTATTGAGCCAATGCGACAAGATGCACTGGCTTGACAGTGGGAGGTGTACGCCTTGTGTGCGGTGACGACCTACATGTTGGGACCTGATCCTGATGTTGAGGTGGGTTCTGAGTATGCTGTGTTGTGTGTGGTGTTGAGCGCGAGAGCAACAGCTACGGCACCGGTACAACTCTGGATGATGGACTCGAGAAATGCTGTACTCTCACACAACTAATGGGTTGATTTCTAAATGACTGTGATGCATGCTATGACCAATGTAGTTGTGGTGTAGGAGGCAGAGATAATGCCCCCATCGCAGAAGCAGTGTGATGCTGGGGTGATGGTATAGGCGATAATGAAGTGGGGTGAGTCTACAATGCTTTAGTGGTCTGCACTGGAACCTCAGAGGTCGAAAGAGGAAGACTCTCAACATGATCAAGAGAAAGGGATATGCGCTCCAACCCTCGGGCCAAAGCTCTCAAATACTGAGCTTGTGTGGCCGAAGACCAATCAAAAGATAGGTCAAAAGGCAAGAGCGGAACAGGAATGGCCCCTAAAATAGATGAAACCGCAGTCAGTTGAACTCCTGAAACAGGAGGGCCCGAGAGATAGGTTGCAGCTGGCAGAACTTCTGGGACCCACGTAGTAGTCACTGCAGTCGAATCAATGATGGGCCCTAGACCGGCTTGTGTCTACCGTTGTCCCGGAAAAGCAAATAAGGATCCTCCATGATTCCCAAATCGAGATGCATAGAAGGAAGAAGAAGCAGTCAAAGTGAGAGAAGGAGGATCTGAATGTGGGTCCCCCTTCAAAACAATAACAGAAGGTTTACGGGTCTGCGGGGCCATGGCTAACCGCAAGCGAAACAAATGAAGCTGCGGAAAAAGACAAACGCACGAGCTCTAAGATGAGCTACTATTAAAAGTGACCAATAGCTCGGAAAAGGCAAAAGAAAACAACCATTGGAGGTTGCTCGCGACAGAGACACCCGAGCTCCTAGCTGAGGACCTCGCAACAAGCTACTTGGGAAAACAGGCAAGAGAAATAGGTATCAGAACCTGAACAATGACGCACAGACAAATGCGAGTTATTAAAGTGGCATGCCTTGACACACAATGCAGATGAATGTCCTAAAGTGCACTCTCTCACCATGCATCCGCCATATGGGGTTGACCACACGTGACGCACTCATGGGTTTTGGGTTATGACTCTGGTTAGAAAGGTAAGGATCCTGTTCTAAATCTTGACCAAAGCGCAAGCAGTGAACGGGGGGTGCGTTGGTGGCCTCGTCTACTAAGTAGCATGGAGTTGTACCCTCTACTATCATCGACGTGACCCCAGACAAGGGGGGACAAACTAGCAACATGCCCTACGCCAAAGCTATAGAACGGGCTACTAGAATTGTCCTTCGTGAACTGTGGGTGGACTCAGAGGAAAAGATGCGTGCTTTCTAAAATGATCATTCATGTAATATGCTTTTGTGTCTTCTACTTGTGTTTTATTAAACCATGGGGAACTGTGAGCATTTGTCTCTAGTTATGCCTTATTATTTGTTTATCTGAATTTCTATGTTTTATCTTAACCAGATAGGGAGGCAAACATGTCTCTACTCTCCTAAACATGGCAAATACAAATAAAGGGAAGAAAACACACAATCATGGTGTGACCAAGTCGGTGGAACCCTCGGTGCGGTTCTCCACCTACTCTGTGTGTGAAAACACACGGGGAGATCCGATACGGTCACGACAAAAATGGGGAATCCGTAGGAAGAGACAAGACCTAGAAACACCAAAGGGAAGACAAAAGGATAAGGAAAGGAGTCGCCACCTAGTCTTTTACTAGAAAGACGAGGAAAACCAAAAAACACCAGAAAAGGCAGAAAGCAAACAAGATGCAAAGATGAATGCGTGATCCGTGCCTAATGGATAATGCAAGATGAATGCGGGCCAAAGAACGGGTAAGGATTCTGGTTACGCATGGGGAAGGGGTTAGGCACCCCCATGCGCTCGAGAAAACTTGATCTTTCTAGGTTTCCTACTGTCAATGGTCTGCTAGATGAATGCTTGCTTATTCTATATGCTTATGCATGAAGATGACCGAAAACATGCCAAATCAAGGATAAGTGAAATCAAAGGAAAAAAAGTTAATCCGAGGGTCAAATGTAGGCATTGTTAGTGCCGCTTTAATGTACGCCCTTGGGCGATGAGGAAAATCGTGAAAATTGTGAAATTCTCCGAAAGAGTCTCGTAAAACATCGAAAATTGGGGATAAATCCGAGAAAATCAAAAAGGAGAAAATAATCCTTGTTTCGGGACCATGTCAGCTTTATAAGCCTTTTACTGTACGCCCTCGGGCGAAGGATAACCAAAACAAGTGATAAACCGTGGAAAACCGAGGAAAACCAGGAAAACGAGAAGAAAACAAAGCTCGAAACAAGCTAGAAAAGCGTGCACCAAGCAAGGAAGAAGAGACGGGAAGATCCATGCAAAAAGATGTGAAAAGTATGCAAAATGCAAGTGTGAATGTAAATGTGAGAAGTCTAGGGGGTTTTGTGCAAAAAGCCCAAATCCAAGGAAAACTGAAGTTCAGAAGCCCAAATCATCGAGAAATACATAGGAGAACACATTCATGCAATGTATGAAGAATCTGGGGTCAAATGTGCATCCCTAATGCAAATGAAGTTCTCTAGGGGTCAGAATGCAATTTTACCACTAATGCATGCAAGCAAATCAATTCAGCATAAAATCAGGGTAAAAATGCAAGAAAAAAAAGGCTCAGAAATGATTCAAGAAGTTTCAAGGGCAAAATGATCATTTTACTCCTGAAAACAGACAATCAGAGTAAAATCAATGAAGTATAGGGGCTAAACAACAAAAAACCCAGCAAACAAAGCATCCAGATGAACTTCAGTAAAAACAAAGTGTTAAAGTGCAATTAAATCATGAAAACAAGCTTCTGAAATGTTTTAAAACATATTCAGGGAGTTTTAAGCAATTTTCACGGTAAAATAAGCCTTCTGGAAGATTTCAGTAAAACACAGGGGCCTAAATGCAATTTCCCCAGTGAAAACATGCTTCTGGAAAAGTTTCAGAGAAGTATGTGGGCTAAAATGCAATTTAACCAACAAAAACAACTATCCAGAGAGCTTTTGAAATATGCAATGGCTCAAATGCAAATAAACCAGTAAAATTGAGCAATCTGAAACATGTATGAAAGTACAAGGGCTTATGTGCAATTTTTACTGTAAAAATGAACTGTTAGAAACATTTTGAAGAAGATCAGGGGCTCACATGCAATTTTCACAATAAAATGAACTATGAGAATCATTTCATAAAAATCTTGGGCTTGTAATGCAATTTTCGTGAAGTAAAACACATTTTGCAAACTCTGAGGGCTTTTATTAAAGTTTCAAACTCAGAAAACATTACTTCAAATGTTCAGGGTAAAACATGTAATATTTTCAGTTAAAACTTTATTCGAAACATTTTGGAAAAATGATTGCAGGACCTATACGCAATAAAAGTACCAAAAAGTAATTCCAGAAGGACCTATTTGCAAGAAAAACATAAACACTGGATTTTATTCAAATAAAACGTTTTAAATTGTTTTTTAAAATAAAAAAAGAAACGACGGTCGCCGAGGACGGAGCTCGCCGACGACGACCGTCGGTGGGGGCAAACAAGGCTTTCCCGTGGTCTGATCTAAGATCAGACTCCACAGGAAGCAAGAGGGAGAAGAGAGAAAGACATCCAATGGAGTGGATGGATGATCCAGAAGGCTAGAACGTGCCTCCCACCTACCTCACCGTCGAGGAGCTCCGACGAAGAAGGAGTCCTGCTTGGGCAGTGGCGCGGTGTTCTCGTACTCCAGGAAGCTTCACGGCATCAAGGGAAACCTCCTCCACTCCTTTGGAGCTGAATGGAGCGGCGAGGAGCCTTAACTGTCGTCGACGACCCCAATTCCGGAAAGGGAGGTCGTTGCGGCGATCGGGGGCTCGAGAGAGCGCTCTTAAGGCTCTGGATTGCTGAGGAGGAGTCCTAGAGCGGTTCTGGACAGTCAGAGGGGTGTAGAGAGGCGTGTGGCGCGAGGCATCTCTCTGGACTTCATCGTCTTCTCCGGCGACGGCAATTCAGAGAGCTTCTCCGACGATCTTCGCGTGGCTCTCTAGGGGCATCGGAGCGGCATTCCAAAAGGCTAGAGAGCTCGGGGATGAATAGAAGAGAGGAGGCTTGGGGACCAAGGGCGTGTCTTGGATCACTCCCCCCACCTACATTGTCGAAAAACGGCGACAGTGAGCCCCTAGGGAGCAACTCCGACTGGAGGAGACTTTTGAATGGCTTGGAATTGCTCGAAAAAGAAAGAGGGGGACCTAGGGAGCTATGAACATAGTTGGAAGAGATTGGAAAGGGCGTACCTGGCCTAAACGGAGCTCTGCACCTCGCCAAAACTGGAAATTCTCCTCCTCTCTCCCACACGATTTCACCTTTCTCACTAGATCACTCTAGCACTCTCTGCTCTCCTTCTCATGCGGTGGAAAAGTTCTGAATGCTCCTCCTGAACTGCTCTCTGCCTCCTTAATTTATAGGCCACCGGAACCCAACAACCTGCAATAGATTCAGCGCGCGACACCGAACAGAACGGCAACAACCTTCGACCGTCATTACGCCAACTCAGCAGACAGCCAACGGCTGTCCCCCATGAGCTCTGGTTTGCTCCCTTGCCCGTCGACAGAGATGGACAGCGATCCTGGCTTCTTCGGCGAGCTATCTGACGGCTGAGGGAGCTTTGACTTCATGCTGCACTAGGGCTCGAACCACATTGATCAATTTTGCATAGAGGAACGATCCAGTTGCTGATTCGTGAGAGATGGTGAAGGAAAATGGGTTCAGTGAAGTGGTCTGATTTTGGTAAAAAAGATTAAATGAAGAATGATTTAATGGATATGGTAAGGATGAATGAAATGTTGGGTTGAAGGAAAGGACTGGATTGTTGATCTTTATGGGCTTTGGGCTCAATTCGGGCTTAATGGGCTTATGTGGGCCTTATGGGCCCACATGGGCCCAAATGAATTGATTCGCCTAGGTTAGAGCTCAACCACCACATCTCCATCCTACAAAATCAGAAAATTGGGGTGTCTACAGATGCCCCTCCCTGAGTGAGGTCGGAGGTCGAGTAGAACAGAGACCGATGCTCAGGGTTGACAATGACACCCCACGTGAAACCACAAACAAGAGTTAATCACCGACAATCAGCCACTAGCCAGAAAACATACTAGTGGTCCACGCCAAAGATCCTGTCGCACAGCTGAGGCCAAATAGAGGAACAAGCACAAAAGATTAAGAATTGACAAGCTGACGACCAATCAGCTCTTAAGAGACATGACTGGTTGTCGCACTTGTTGAAAAAAAACTCCAGACAAGACGCATGGTGCTTGCCAATTGGGAAATGACTGATCATGGAAGTTATCCAGGTAGTTCGGGCTACCAGCCAAGAAGGATGGAAGAAACAACAAGAGTGGGGAATCCATCAGGCACCACTGGGATGGCCCGGGTAGTTCGGGATACCAGCACGAGAGAGACTCGACACAAGACTCAAAGAAAAAACACCTGGTAGAAGAAGACAAAGCAGAAAGGGCGAATCAGCCAACTGGGAAGCAGGCGGTGCTGACTCGGGAAGAAGACAAACAAACACATCAACCGAGAAGCAGGCGGTGATGGTCCGAGAACCAGGGAAACAAACATGCTGACCGAGAGGCT
Source organism: Posidonia australis (assembly GCA_024699735.1). Lineage (NCBI taxonomy): Eukaryota > Viridiplantae > Streptophyta > Magnoliopsida > Alismatales > Posidoniaceae > Posidonia > Posidonia australis. The sequence goes on along the minus strand of JAMKQA010047943.1, from coordinate 2,198 downwards.
GTCGTTGACGGTCCCAGCGGAAGGACAAATGAACACATCAACCGAGAAGCTGGCGGTGATCGTCCGAGTACCGAGGAGAGGACTCGCCGACCGAGATGCTGCCGATGACGGTCCTAGGGTGATGACAAACAAACACATCAACCGAGAAGCTGGCGGTGATGGTCCAAGTGCAGAGGAGCAGACTTGCCAACCGAGAGGCTGTCGGTGACGATCCAAGAGAGATGACAAACGAGTGCATCAACCGAGAAGCTGGCAGTGATGGCCCGAGTGTCGAGGAGCAGACTCACCAATCGAGAGGCTATTGGTGATGGTACGGGAGAGATGACAAAGGAGCGCATCAACCGAGAAGCTGGCGGTGATGGCCTGAGTGCCGAGGAGCAGACTCACCAACCGAGAGGCTGTCGGTGACGGTCTGGGAGAGATGAAAAATGAGCGCATCAACCGAGAAGCTGGAGGTGATGGCCCGAGTGTCGAGGAGCAGACTCGCCAACCGAGAGGCTGTCGGTGATGGTCCGAAGGGGATGACAAACGAACACATCAACCGAGAAGCCGGCGGTGATGGTCCGAGTGCCGAGGAGCAGATTCGCCAACCGAGATGTTGTTGGTGACGATCCAGGAGGAATGACAAATGAACACATCAACCGAGAAGCTGGCGGTGATGGTCTGAATGCCACGGAGCGGATTCGCCAACTGAGAGGCTGTCGGTGACGGTCCAGGGGATGACAAACGAACACATCAACCGAGAAGCTGGTGGAGATGATCCGAGTGTCGAGAAGCAGACTCGCCAACCGAGAGGTTGTCGGTGATGGTCCGAGGGGGATGACAAACGAACACATCAATCGAGAAGCTGGCGGTGATGGTCCAAGTGCCAAGTAGCAGACTCGCAAACAGAGAGGCTATCGGTGACAGTCCGAGGGGGATAACAAACGAACACATCAACCGAGAAGCTGGTGGTGGTGCTCCGAGTGCCATGGAGCAGACTCGCCAACCGAGAGGCTATCGGTGATGGTCCATGGGGGATGACAAACGAGCGCATCAACCGAGAAGTTGGTGGTGATGGTCTGAGTGCCGAGGAGCGGATTCGCTAACCGAGAGGCTGCCGGTGACGGTCCGAGGGGGATGACAAACAAACACATCAACCGAGAAGCTGGCGGTGATGGTCCAAGTGCCAAAGAGCGGACTTGCCAACTAAGAGGCTGTCGGTGATGGTCCAAGGGGGATGACAAACAAGCGCATCAACCGAGAAGCTGGTGGTGATGGTCTGAGTGCCGAGGAGCCGATTCGCCAACCGAGAGGTTGCCGATGACGATCTAGGAGGGATGACAAACGAACACATCAACCGAGAAGCTGGCGGTGATGGTCCGAGTGTCAAGGAGCGGACTCGCCAATTGAGAGGCTATCGGTGACGATCCAGGGGGATGACAAACGAACACATCAACTGAGAAGCTGGAAGTGATGGTCCGAGTGCTGAGGAGTAGACTCGCTAACCGAGAGACTGTCGGTGACCATCCAAGGGAGGCTGACAAACGAACACATCAACTGAGAAGCTGGTGGTGATGGTTTGAGTGCCGAGGAGCGGATTCGCCAACCGAGAGGCTGTCGATGACGGTCTGAGGGGGATGACAAACGAACACATCAATCAAGAAGTTGGCAGTGATGGTCTGAGTGTCGAGGAGAGGACTCGCCAACCAAGAGGTTGTCGGTGACGATCCAGGAGGATGACAAACGAACACATCAACTGAGAAGCTGGAAGTGATGGTCTGAGTGCTGAGGAGTAGACTCGCTAACCGAGAGACTGTCGGTGACCATCCAAGGGAGGCTGACAAACGAACACATCAACTGAGAAGCTGGTGGTGATGGTTTGAGTGCCGAGGAGCGGATTCGCCAACCGAGAGGCTGTCGATGACGGTCTGAGGGGGATGACAAACGAACACATCAATCAAGAAGTTGGCAGTGATGGTCTGAGTGTCGAGGAGAGGACTCGCCAACCAAGAGGTTGTCGGTGACGATCCAGGAGGATGACAAACGAACACATCAACTGAGAAGCTGGAAGTGATGGTCTGAGTGCTGAGGAGTAGACTCGCTAACCGAGAGACTGTCGGTGACCATCCAAGGGAGGCTGACAAACGAACACATCAACTGAGAAGCTGGTGGTGATGGTTTGAGTGCCGAGGAGCGGATTCGCCAACCGAGAGGCT
>JAMKQA010047942.1:0-12260 GCA_024699735.1 Posidonia australis | reverse complement strand
ATGATTAGAGCATGATCCAGGTTTAGCAAACATTCATCAAACCTTTAGCAAGCATTTGGACTAGAAAGACCGAGTTTCTCGGGTGTACGAGGGTGCCTAACACCTTCCTCGTGCGTAATAGGAATCCTTACCCATCCTCTGGTTAACAGACATCCAGCTTTCCCATCTGCATCACATGCATTCTTCCTTTTGTGGTTTTCCTCGTCTTTCCCTTAAAAGACTAGGTGGTGACTCCCTTTTCTTTTCTTTTATCCTTGCGCGTTTGTCGTCTCGGCATGGCTGTGGTCTCCTCCCCACCCCTCCCTCCAGGTCGGGCACGGTCACAATAACCATCATCTAGTCAGGCCTGCCAAATATTTTAAGAATCTCCAGCATTCTAGGACAACATTCCACACTTGGGACAGAAACTGCACCTAGGGGCAAAGTGCAAAATGTCTAGCAAAATTGCAATCCTTTCCCCCATTAGTAAATTGCATCAGAATGGCTCCAATTCTAGAAAATATGTTGTCAAGCTCTTTGGAAATCATCATATTGTCAAAGAACTCGTCAAAATAGTAGAATAGCTAGTTAATATAGCAATTTTGCAAAATTTGTGCATAACCCCTAGTTGTGGCGAAATGACAAAACTACAACTAATATAGGCTGAAACTTCAGCAATGTTCCTCAAAAACAGGAATATTCCCTAGTAGGAGCATAGATGCCCTAAAACCGTTAGTAGTCAATAGCTCAGGAAGATTGCATTCATGCCTCTTCTTTCTCGTAGAACTACAATTTATTCCCTTTTGTGACTTTACTTCAATCGTAGAAACAATGTCCTTGTTTCTAGCCTTCCACTCTAGACGGACAGAATCCTGTTTTGTTCTTTTTTGCGTTTTCTCTCCGATTGAACGAAGTCCTTGTTTATGACTTTCCACTCTAGATGGATGGAATCCAGTTTGTTCTTTTTTGTGACTTCGCTTTCGTTAGATGAAGTCCTTGTTTATGGATTTCCACTCTAGAAAGATGGAATCTAGTTTGCTCTTTTTGTGACTTTGCTCCAGTTATATGAAGTCCTTGTTTTTGGATTTTCACTCTAGATGGACGGAATCCAGTTTGTTCCCTTTTGCAACTTCGCTCCAGTCAGACAAAGTCTTTGTTTCTAGATCTTTACTCTAGATGGATGGAATCCAGTTTGCTCCTTTTGTGACTTTGCTTTGGTCAGACGAAGCCCTCGTTTCTAGATTTCCATGCAGGATGGACAGAATCCAATTTGCTCCTTTTTGCAAGTTCACTTTGGTCAGCTGAAGTCCTTGTTTCTGGATTTCCACGTTAGGTAGATGGAATCCAGTTTGCTCTTTTTATGACTTCACTTTTATCGGACAAAGTCCTTGTATCTAGCTTTCTGCTCTGGATGGACGAAATCTAGTTTGCTTCGTTTTGTGACTTCGCTCTAGTCAGATGAAGTTCTTGTTTCTGGCCTTCTGCTCTGGATGGACGGAATCTGATTTTGTTCCTTTTATGCAACTTCACTTTGGTCATATGAAGTCCTTTTTTCTGGATTTCCGCTTCAGACAAACGAAATCCAGTTTGCTCCTTTTTGTGACTTTGCTCTGGTCAGATGAAGTCCTTGTTTTTGGATTTCCATTTCGAATAGATAGAATCTAGTTTTCTCTTTTACGACTTTGCTCTAGTTAGATGAAGTCCTCATTTATGGATCTTCGCTCCAGATGGATGGAATCCAATTTTACTTTTTTTTGTACCTTCACTCCAGTTAGACGAAGTCCTTGTCTCTAGCTTTTCACCCTAGACGGACAAAATCTAGTTTACTTTTTTTGCAACTTCACTCTGATTAGACGAAGTCCTAGTTTCTTCTTGGATCTCCACTCTGGAAAGACGAGATCTGGGCTGGTATCGCTTGCTACTTGGATGACATCCATCATTTGTCATCTTTTTTGCCCATTCTTTTGGGCTGGTAGCCCTAATTACCCAGATGACATCCTTCAACTGTCCTTGTTTGGTCGGCAAGTTCAATATCTTGCTATGCCCCCTTCTTTTCTCTCTTTAGGTTGATAACCCTAACTATTTGGTCAATGAGTTCAACAACTTATCATGCCCCTCCTAGTGCAAGCTAGATAACATGTCACGCATCTCCCTTCAAGATGGCTTGTCGATGGCTAGGCACCCAGCATTGCATCATATTCATCATCTAGTAATTGTATTGGTATCTATCGTCATCGTTTTTTCTAGCATTAATATCAACATTGGCATCTCATAGTCAAGTGGACACCTAAGACTGTTAGTGCCCCTACATCTAGTATAAGCATCTATCAATAGCCATCATTTGCATCAATTTGCATCACGACAATGAATCACAACTTTCGGTATGTCTGTCGGGAAAGTGGATCATTGTCGGTGATTACTTTGTGCCCTCCTATGGACAGGGGTAGGGTGTCTTGTTAACCGTGAGCATCGATCTTGATTACCCTCGACTTCGTTCAGGGCGAGGCATCTTTAGACTCCTGATTTCATAGGTACTAACTGGTCGATTCTTCGGAAAGGGCTCTTTTTGATTGTGGCATGCTCAATTGCTCATCCCAAACCTATTAAACCTCCCAAGATCATCCAAACCTTAAGCCCTCACCACACCATACATCCTAAATCCTTATATGGCCCCAAAGTTTGAGGAGTAGGCCCATGATCAAGTAAGCCAGCCCAACAATGGGTCAAGCATTATTTAATAGCGCAACCAATGAGTGACATTTGCTAGTAGTATGCACAAGTGTAACTAAGAAGCACTACTTACTAGTGCGAGTTGCTGGCAAAGTACCTTGCTTTAGATTAATTTTGATAGAAGGGTTTAGTGGTCTTTCCATGAAATGGACCATTCAATTCTTCAACACCATTGGCTTACATAGATCTAAGCATACATCTAGACTTTATGGGACCATCATGACCCTATCTTATTGCTAAAATGGAAATCCAATCCGATATGAAACATCCCAACCCTCCTTTCTCAAGGCAGTTAAACATCAACCGCTCTCCTTCCACCTAGACTTCTATTTAATGACCTAGTTCTCCAATGAGAAAACTCTCTCTCTCTCTCTCTCTCTCACTATTTGGCTCAAGCACTCTAGTTCTCCCTCGCTCCACCACCCTAATTCCCTCATCCTCTCATCCTCTGCACTGGACATACTTCACTATGAGATCACCAAGATCTACATGAGCTAACTACCTAGTTGAGCATTGCTCCATCACTCGTTGTTAACCCCTAAGTGTGTGAGAGCAAGCCCATTCATTGACAGTCCAAACCGTCATTGTTTACAGCCCGAGGTGTCAGCCATCATCAGTCCAACATCAAAGAGAAGAATTCTGAGTCTATAGAAACACAGGCACGACTGTCACCTTCAAGTAAGCCCCATCTTCGACGTGGATGATATCCATTAGTCAGTAGCTTGCCTAGTTTTTTTGTTTTCTTCCTACTATTTTGCTAAAGTTTTCATTCCACTCGTTACATTGCATGCATTTGTGGTTTGTCCGTGGCTTTGGTTGAGGCCAAAGGCCATTGAATCTAGAACTTGCAGGTTGACATTCTCCACCTCGTCTCCATCACCCATGATGTTGTCTCGAACTTGCAAGCCTACATTGCCAGCCGACCGCCTCCTCTATGATGAGTGAGTACCCAAATGCTAAGATGAATAGGTGAGGCCTACATGTTTTGTTTTTCATCATTTGTTGCATTACTACATCATTCTCTGGCTTCCCTACCATACGTTATGTCATGCCATCGTGTCTCAGGAGTCATCGGCATTCAGTATGGCTGGTGAACCCAACACAGACCGATCGATAGCTCTCGTCGGTGGGAAATGTCATCCACTGCATCCCATCGAATTTCGATTGCTTCATTGTGTTCACTGTTGTTTATACTTGCTTCCTTGATGATTACATGCATTTTATCATTGTTTACCCGATTTAATTTTGGTGATAAAGTTGCTATCTGGGACTGTAAAACCTGGAGTGTGACTCATAAGTAGACAGATATAGCGCAATTCCTCAATGCAGGGATACAGCGCGATTTTCCAATGCGAGCCATCAATGCATAGTTATGAGTTCAGACAGAGTTACAAAGCATTCTGTTAACTTTTTCATTTGTTTTGATCCCTTTTCCTGCTACTGTTTTAACTCTCATGCATGTTTTTTGAATCATGGCAAGGCATCAAGCATCTCGCCCACACATTGTTTTGGCATTTGAATGCCTACATTTGGCCACATTTGCGAGTGTGTTAAGCTAAGAAAGACAGATTAATTGGGCATATGAGGGTACCTAATACCTTTCTCATGTGTAACAGGAGTCCTTACCCTTTCTTTAGCATACGATGACCAACATGTCGCATCCATTCGACACGGATTATTGCATTCAATCCTTTGGCATGTTTATTTGCATTCTTATTCATTTTCTTTGTCAGTTTTCCTTGTCTTTCGATCTCAAATAGACTAGGTAGTGACTCCCTTTTTCCTTGTCCTTTTTTTTTTGTTATTTTGGTCTTTTCGAGTTGAGTCCCCTTCCTCTGACTCACCATCATCGTCGTGACCTTACTGGTTGGTGAGTTTGGCTTTTATTTCGACTTACAAGTCAGGTTCCACTAGCATGGTCGCACTTGCACACCAAATCACATGAATGAGCATATAAAAGGATGCATCTTCTCATCTCTCAAGTCCACCCATAGTTTGAGAAGGACAACCCTGGTTTTCACATTCCATAGCTCTTAGCATGGGGCAAGTAGTCGATCTGTCTCCCTTGTCAAGGGTCATGTTGGTGTTAGTAGAGGGTACTCCTCATTGCTACTATAGGAGACAAGGCTCCCAATGTGCCACCCATTCACTACTTGAGCTTTTGCTAGGATTAGTGGATGGAACCTTGCTTTCTACCTTGAGTCTAAACCCATTATCCATGAGCGAGTCTAGAGTGTACGACCTACTCAGAACATGCATAGTAAGAGTGTGACACTTGGGCTTGATTATCCATTTTTAACTGTAAACCATGTAATTAATTGTAATATTGTATAAATGGTTTATTAACGGATAATCTATTATTTCTTGTGATAGTGAGGATTTGGTTGGCTTTCTGTGCACCTGTTTGTGATTTGGGACCAATGTGGAGTCCAGTTTGAGGATGCATAGTCACCTCTATTTGCATGCCTGTCTTTTCTACTTTCTTTTCTTTCTTTCTTTTTCTCCCTCTCTCACGAGTTCTCCTCAACCCTGTCCTTTTCTTCTTCCTCGACTGGACCCTTGCCACCATAGGCGACAACTCATGTCTTCCTGTCCCTTTCGACAAGATGGGTTGCCAGCGCCATGCAGGAAGAGGAGGAGATAAAGAGGAAGGAGGCAGCAGTGGGTGGAAGCTGAGAGAGAAAGAATGAAAAGAGGAACGATGAACGAGGCAAAGGAAGAGGAGGAGAGCTTAGCCGTGGTCTGTCGGCGGCGAGGAGAGGTTCGCTGGAGTGCGAGGAGGTCGTCGGAGTGCCATTTTAGGTACACGACTCTCTTTCTCCCTTATTTCCATGGTTTTAGTTTAATATGTTAAATGCATGAAAAGTGAGAATAAATGCATGTAAAATCATAGAAAAATAGTAGAATGGATGAAAATGTGATGGATAGCATGACGTAGGAATGATGCGGTTAGGTTGGAATTTGGTGGATTTATGCGGATTTTAGGGATGTATGCTATAGTAGCTACATATTAGCTTCACCCATTTGTGATTTTGGTATCGATTGTATGATGAACGGATTCATGAATGGTTTGAGGGGTTTTGAAGGAGACTTAACGGTCTACACCCTGTGATTTATCCATGATTTATGATGCTTGTTTAAGGGGTCCGCTAGAGGCTTCCATTTCCAGTGAAATGTGTAGACAAGAACAGGGGAGGTGTTCTGGACACGGGCAATTCAGCATGCTAAATTGGGTTCGGCATATCAAATTCCGGTCAGATTAAGCCAAAACACCTAGTTTTGGTAGACTGAAATCACCTGGTCAACCAAAACATGGAGTTTCGATATACCGAAAATGTTCGGTATACCGAACCAGGGATTTTTGGTATACCGAGTTTGGTTTTTGGTCAGCCAATTTTGCCTTGGCGCAGATATATATAAATGTGAATAGAAAATGTAAATAAAAGGTCTTAAAAATGGACAATGAACATGTGTTAATGGTGTTTTCCCTATGCAAATGTCATGGAGGAATATGGAACCCAAATAAGTAGATTTGGGAATGGTTTTGGGTTTGAAACCCTAAAAATGAATAAAAGTGATTAAATGTGTGGTTTTATGTAATTTTGGGCATGAGACCCAATTTATGATTTTAAAGCATGCTTTTTCATGAATTGAGTTGGATCCTCAAAGTGGGTCATGTGTTGCTTGGAACAAGTTCCTGCAACGAAAAGAAAGAAATAAAAATGGCTTTGAGAAGGAAAACTTAAAGAGTTTTGAAAATAAAACACAAGTAATGTGTTAAGCAACCACGGGGGTTGGTGTCGACAATGTGGTAGGGGTATGAGAATCTAATGAAACCAATTGTCAGATACGACTGTGGTTGTTGAGCTTGAGATGGTGTACGCTAAGCCTGGGTATGTGGGCTGGGTGTTCGGCACACCGAGCTTGTGACGGTGTAGGCTGGGCCTGGGTATATGAGACCTAGGTGTCCGAGTCACTAACAGTGTAGGTTATTGAACCTTGTTGTTCGGGTCATCGATGAGACATCAGATAAAGATGTATCCCTATGCATATAAGAAAGGAAATTGAGGCCGATTGGCTGGGACTCTGTTCTTCTACACAGGGAACTTCACCGTAGCAGTGCAGGAAGGTAGGGGAAATGGTGTCCTCACCTATTACTTGTGTGCCTGGTTATCCCTGATCAAGGTAACATCAACAAAGAAAAGTGGACATGAATAAGAAAAGTGTGTGGTTTTGTGAAAATGAAAGAAATGTGGTTTGGCTATGATTGGACTTATGAATAGTCCTAAAATCCTAGAATCGAAAAAGAATTGTTTTTTAACCAGTTACCAACTAGTATTTATGATTTTGGTTTTGAGCTTTGTGAGGTATTGTCTTTTAGGCTGGACCTAGTTGAGTATGTGAATATATCAGAATATGAGAAAGGTTTTCAAAAAGTATAAAAAGAAAGAAAATGAGTCTTTGGAAAAGAATGTGGTTTTGGAAACAAATTCCAAATGTTTTAAAAAGAGAAACGAAAAGTGAGTTTTGGAGAAAAGCGTAGTTTTGGGAACAGATTCCCAAGTGATTTCAAAGGAAAAGAAAAGGATGTTTTAAAAATGGATTTTTAAAAGAAAACAGAGTCTTTTAAATTAAAAGTTGTGTTTCAATACTTTTGTAGGATTTTGTTGTTTATGTCTTTGTGGCGCGTAGTGGGTGACTTTGATGTCACTCACGCGTGCTTTGGTTGGTTTTTAGGTGCAGGTCGTGTGTAGTCGAGTTCCAATGCTAGAGTAGGAGATTCTAGCCTCACATTGTTACCTAGAGGTGAGCCTTAGTTACAGTAATTTAATTATTGTTGTAGTTAGTGTAATTTTACTTATGATACTGTGATCTTGGTAGCATGCCTGGGATCAGGGCATTACAGGGTGGTATCAGAGCTAATGTTACACCTAGTGCACCGATTTGGTGATGTCTGCCTAGTGGCTCCCTAGGACTGCACAATAGAGAGTAGTGCACCTGAATCTTAGTTGTTGTGTTTTTGTTGTGCTGGCAGCAAGATGTCTCGCCGCTGTCGCAACAGTGGCAAGGCCCTAGTACTCGACTCCATGATGGGAGAGGGCAGTGCTTGGAGGGGTATGAGACGAGAGTTTGGTGAGATGATGTGGGGTTTCGCTCAGTCCTTCAGTAGTAATAGCAGGGATGAAGCGAAGGGAGACCCATGGATTTAGTAGTTCCACCAGCTGGGCGGGCCGACATTCTATGGGCGCGGCACACCAAAGGAATGTGAGGCTTGGTTCCATGAGGTGGAGAAGATCCTAGAGGGGATCGAGTGTCCAACAGAGATGTGGGCCCGAATCGCAGTGTTTCAGCTCAAGGGTGCTACGGATCAATGGTGGAGGGCCGTGCGCTGCACCAAATTCCCAAATGCGGACCTACTGATGATCTCTTGGGAGGAGTTCCGAGAGGCGTTCTATGAGAGGTTTTTCCTTAAGCATGAGAGGGATAAGCTGGACAGAGAATTCCAGAACTTGAAGTAGGGGAGCCATGCTATGGTAGAATATGAGTCATCCTTCCTTCGGCTAGAGTAGTTCTCTCAGGCTGTAGTTTCCAAGAAGAATAAAGCCAAGAAATTCATGGAGGAACTCAATCCTGTGTTGAAATCTAGAGTTATTGGATTCAGATGCCAAACTTTAGCGGATGTTGTTGAGCTTGCAAGCCGCTATGAGGATGATTGTAGGCTATTCTAGGATGAGTATCCTACGAAGGAAATGGGGAGGAAGTCAGTCTCTAGACATTCTGTCTCCCGACCCTCTGTTTCTCAACCGTCAGTGAATGGAGCGCCAACTCATGGGAGTTCTGGTAGCTCTGGGAAGAAGCGGAAGCAACGACTTACATCTGGTAGAGAAGAGAGTGTGGGTTTTAGCCATGCAGGATCAAATAGCGGCCCACAAGTGGGACCATACCACGTTTGTGGCTAGAAGGGACATGTAGCGGCATAGTGTTGGCACAAGTAGAGGAACTTAATTAGTGTAGTATGCTACAACTGTGTGAAGTTTGGGAACTATCAGAAGGACTGTCACAGTTAGCCAAAGCCAGTAAGAGATGCACCACGTTAGCCTACCAAGGGGAGAGTTTTCTCCATTGCTGCCCTAGATGCTGGTCCATCTGGAGATGTGGTAGAAGGTGAGAACTAGTACGACTGTATGAGTTAAATCCTGTCTTGTAATAATGGATCCTATTTGTGATCAACACTATCTTTTATTATGATTATTATTATGGTTATGGTGTGTTGATGATAGGATCTTTTCATGTGGCTGATCGGATGACCCGAGTTTTGTTCAACTTTGGGAGTTCTTTTTCTTTTGTCTCTAAGTCATTTGCTTTTGAGATCGGGACTAGGCCAGCCAGATTGGCATTCCATCTTGATGTAGTCACTCCATTGGGAGAACATAGTTTAGCGTGGAGGTATTTGAGACCAATTGATATTCAACTTGGGGACAGGAATTTTCAGGGAAGTTTGATTCTAATGGACATGTAGGATTGTAATGTAATCCTGTGAATGGACTAGCTGACACAGCATTCAGCCGTGATAGATTGTGCCAAGAGAAGAGTTCTAGCAGAGTGTCTAGGCTAAGGCTGGTGTGTAGTACAAGGCATTAGACCAGGTGAGCCAAGAAAAGTGATTTCTGTTATCAAGGCCTATCACCATTTGGCAAGAGGCAGTGTGGGCTATTTGGTCTGTGTGACAGTTTCTATTTCGCCTGTGATTGAGATTTAGGATTTTCCAGTGGTGCAAGAATATCATGATGTTTTTCCATAGGAATTGCCTAGTATGCCACTACACAGGGAAGTGGAGTTCGTAATTGATTTGGTGTTGGGTTCAGGACCTATTCCCAAGGCTTTATACAGGATGGCCCCTGTTGAATTGAGGGAGCTCCGGAATCAGCTATAGGAACTAATGGACAAGGGATTCATTCGTCCCAGTATTTCACCATGGGGAGCACTGATTCTATTTGTTAAGAAGAAGGATAGTTCACTTTGGCTCTGTATAGACTACTGGATGTTGAACCAGATCACGGTGAATAACAAGTATCATTGCCCAGGATTGACGATTTGTTCGACCAGTTGCAAGGAGCATCAGTGTTTTCCAAGATAGATTTCAGATTTGGACACCATCAGTTGAGGATCAGTGAGCCAAATGTGCAGAAGATAGCCTTTTGCACCCTTTATGGACATTTTGAGTGCTGGTTATGCCATTCAGGTTGATGAATGCTCCTGTTGCTTTTATGGACTGATGAATAGGGTGTTCAGGCCCTATTTGAATCAGTTTGTGGTCATCTTCATGATGAATAGGGTGTTCAGGCCCTATTTGAATCAATTTGTGGTCATCTTTGTAGATGACGTTCTTGTGTATTCTCTGGATGTTCGGACCCACTAGAGGCATTTCAGGATTATACTGGAGACATTGAGGTAGCATCTGCTTTATGCCAAGTTCTCCAAGTGCGAGTTTTGGTTGGTGGAGGTGTCCTTCCTTGGGCATATCATTTCAGGAGAAGGCATTGAGGTAGATCCAGCCAAAGTAAAGGTTGTGAGCAGTTGGGCCAAAATGAAGACAATAATTGAGATTAGAAGTTTTCTCGGCCTGGCAGGATATTATAAGAGATTCATCTAGGATTTATCCAAGATTTCTACACCACTGACTAGACTGACCAGAAAGGAAGTGCACTTTGCCTGAGATTGGCAGTGCGAGGAGAGCATCAATGAGTTGAAGGCTCGTCTGGTATCTGCCCTAGTTTTGACGTTGACCACTAGGAGTGGTGGTTTCAAAGTCTACAGTAATTCTTGTGATACTAGTTTGGGGTGTGTGCTGATGTAGCATGGTAGGGTGGTGGTGTGTGCCTTGCGCCAATTGAAAGAACATGAGAATAATTATCCCACTCATGATTTGGAGATGGCAGTGGTTGTGTTTGCCTTGAAGATTTGGAGGCATTATTTGTATGACAAGCAGTTTGAGGTGTACACAAGTCATAAGAGTCTAAAGTACATCTTCACTCAGAAGGATTTGAACCTGAGATAGAAGCACTAGGTGGAGTATTTCAAGGATTATGATTTCAGCTTGTCGTACCACCCATGGAAAGCAAATGTGGTTGCAGATGCTCTGAGCAGACGCACTCACATCATGGCTAGCTTGATGATTCGTGAATGGAAATTGTTAGAGGGACTAGTGGAGTGCTAGCCTCGGAGACAGTCTTAGGGAGCTGCCATAGTGGTGTTGGCCAATTTTTCTGTTTGCCTGAGGATGATTGAGGCGATTGTCACAACTCAGTAATATGATTCTTTTGTGTCAAACATCTGGAGGAAGCTGGTAATGCCCCTCACTTTTCAATCGGGGTAGACGGTGGGTTGAGGTATGCTTTGAAATTGTATGTACCTCAAATAGAAGAAATCAAGAATAGTCTGCAGGGTGAAGCTCACCGCTCTAGATACACTAATCATCCAGGAAACACCAAGATGTATAAAGACCTGAAGAGGAATTTTTGGTGGCCTGGGATGAAGAGGGAAATCACTAAGTATGTGGCGAAGTGTACAACCAACTAGATGGTGAAAATAGAGCACCAGAAGCCCAGTGGGACTTTACAGCCTCTGGACGTTCCAATGTGGAAGTGGGTAAATGTGTCGATGGACATTGTGATGGGTTTGCCACGATCCCGAAGAAAGAATGATACAGTTTTGGTGATAGTGGATCGCCTTACAAAATTGGTACATTTCTTGCCAATGAGAGTGAATCTTCCCTTGGCAAAGTTGGCAGAGTTGTATGTGGCTGAGATTGTAAGACTGCGTGGTGTCTCAGTGTTTACTGTGTCTGACAAAGACATGAGGTTTACATCGACGTTCTGAGGGGCCCTATAGGAGGCTTTTGGCATGATGCTGAACTTTAATATGGCCTTTCACCCCTAGATGGATGGCCAAATAAAGAGGACCATCCAGACACTTGAGGACATGCTGAGGGCCTGCGCCTTAGACTTTGGTGGTAGTTGAGAGGATAACTTACCTCTGATTGAGTTTGCATATAATAACAGTTACCACGCCAGTATTGGTATGGCACCATATGAGGGTAGACCCTACAGGACACCCACTTGTTGGAGTGAGGTGGGTGAGAGACAATTAGTTAGGCCCGAGTTCATATAGCAGTACAAGGGCAAGGTTGATCTAATTAGGAAGAGGCTGTTGTCTGCCCAAAGTCGGTAGAAGAGCTATGTAGATAGGAGGCAAAGACCTCTGGAATTCGAGGTAGGAGACTTCGTATTCCTAAAGGTGTCACCAAGCAAGGGTGTGCTGTGGTTCAAAAAGAGAGGCAAATTGTGACCATGCTGGTGGAACCCCTGGGCACGGTTCACCAAACCTTACTCCGGTGTGCGGAAACACACTAGGAGGTCCGATACAGTCACGGCAAAATTGGTGAATCCAGAGGAAGAGACAAGACTCAGAAACACCAAAGGGAAAACAAAAAGGATAAGGAAAGGAGTCGCCACCTAGTCTTTTAATGGAAAGACGAGGAAAACCAAGAA
>JAMKQA010047938.1:0-10199 GCA_024699735.1 Posidonia australis | reverse complement strand
TTATGGTTTTGTTTTCCGCAGTTTTCGTGGGGTGCGTACTGGGTGACTTTGGTCACTCATGCATTTTCCTTGTGGTTTTGTTCGCAGGTGCAGGCATGTGATTGGTTTAGCGTAGTGCATATAATCTGGAGTTTGCTAGCCGCACACACAGGTTCCTGGTGGTTAGATATTTTACTATTTAGCTTTAGTTTTCCCGTAATTTAATTTGTTTAAATTATTATGGAAAATTTGGGGCGTGACAACTTTTTTAATACGTACATGTTTTTCTTGAAACAAAAAGTTAGAAATAAGAATAGAGTGGAAGGTTCAATAAGTGCACAATATATCTATGAAGAGATTGCCACTTTTTGCTCAAGATATTTCTCATCAGATGTTAAAACAATGCATAATCGAACACAGAAGATTGATGATCTGGGAGTTGAAGAACAAGACGATATACTTTCTATCTTTTGTTCTAGTGTTCGTCCTTTAGGAAAGGCAAAAGAACGTCTACTCACCCAGAAAGAGAAAGATGCTGCAGAGTTATATGATCTTGATAATTGCCAAGAAGTCGAACCTTTTGTCGAGTATTTTTTGCTCTTTCTTAATATGTTTATTCAATAAATTTTTATAATAAATTATCTTATTATGTTTAAATTTTCAAGTGCAGGCTATTCAGAGAACAATTAATGGTCGACCGTCCTAGTCTAAAAGATGATGATATCTTGGAGTTATTCAGGAATACATTTCCTAAGTGGTTTAGAAATCATATAAATCAACTTGATCCTAGTCCAAAGCAAAAGCTCTTACAAGACTTAGCTTATGGTCCTATTTTTCAAGTAAAGTCGAATGGAGCTTGCTTTGCAAATGGGTATCGATTTTACACACAAGAATACGGTGGGGGATTAACTACTCCAAATTTAGGGGTTTTGGTGAACGGATCTTGTTATGGAAAAGACCATATTAACTATTATGGTATCTTAAAAGTGATTCTCGAGTTGGAATACATTGGTGCAAATAAAGTGATATTATTCCGTTGTGATTGGTACGACCCTAAAGAAGGATTCATACATGATATTAGGCATGATATTGTAAATGTTGTATCAACCAAATACTTGAGGAGATTCGAGCCATTTGTGTTAGCTTCACAAGCGGATCAAGTCTGTTATGTACCTCAAGTTTCATGAAAGAGGAAGAAAGATGAATCTTTCAGTGTAATGAAGATCAAAGTACGTGCCTATATTGCTATGGCCGATGATGCTACGAATGATGAGTTTGAAGACTTGTATCTGCCTAACTACGAGCATCCACAATCAATAGTTGTAGACCAAACTCTAGGTCAAATCTCTATAATTCCATCAAATTCAGTGTTGTGGCAAGTTGAGGATGAAGAAAAAACGTTTGTAGAAGATGATATTGAAGATGATGATGAAAATGAAGAAGAGGAAAGTATTGACTATAGTGACGAAGATTAAGGGGAATTTATTGTTATTTTGGTAAATATTTTCTTTAATTTACTTTGTAAACTCCTTCTGCACTTGCATTCTATACTGATTTGTTATTAAATTTTGATATCTATCAACTAATTAAGATAATATAGAAAACTAACAACTTAATTTCAATTCAGGTTCATCATGGCTTTCTTGTTGAGCATTGTCGTTGTTCTTGTGCTTGTAAGTATCATCAAGTAATAAGAATATGATAATCATTTTTGTATAATGTTTATCCAGTAAATTGCATGAATTTTATATGAATTTTTTACTGTATTTTTTACAGTTTTAGATGGCTGGATTTAGTAGAGGCGGTCGACGCTCTAGTGATTCTAGTGGACGTGGTTCATCGGAGGATCAAGAGATTGATCCTAGTGCTTATACGAGTGCTCAGTTGCTTGAGTTCATTCGTTCACAGGGTCTGACAGCACCTGAGGTTGGATGGACACCTCCGACCACTTTAGTTGAGGCTCCCACCTCTCCTCCTGTGTTTAAGCATAGTACTACTCCACAGTGTAGTGCTGCACGCCATGTCCAGCCAGAGTTGTCTCCCCGTCCAACTGCAATAGGTAAATAATATAATGAAATTACACTTTTTAAGTCTTTAAATTTAATATAATTATTGACAAATATTTAATTTGATTGATAAATAACAAGAACAACAACAAGGATATGCTCAAGTTTCTTAGGGACCACGACCTCTTCTGGAGCTTGATTCAGACGGGTAACTTTTAATTTAACTTGGTGTTAGTCAACATGTACTACTTTTTCCCTATACCTAACTTGGATTATTTGCAGTAACTTCAAGAGGAGTTATAGGATCTCGTCAGAGATCACAAAATTTTTTAGATCTTATGCATCGACCATCGAATACCCATGGTCACATTTGCATCCAAATGAGAAGGAAAGAATGTTTGATGTGCTATTGGTAATTATTTTTTTTATTCTATCTATAAGTTAAACAATTAGTATATTAAATTGACAATGATGTTGTATTTATACAGAGTAAGTTTACACTTTCACCTAGATATACCAAGGAGGATTATCATGTGCCTTTTACAAAATTAATTAAGAAAAGGATGAATGGTATCTATTATAGGGCACGAATAGATGCATTGGCAAAATGTCCTGAGCCTCACGATGATTATCAGGCAGCCAAGGCATTTCCTCTGTATTGGTGTACACCAGAGAGGTAATTAATATTTATATTAAATTTCAGATGTTTTTATTGTTGTATATGTGAGGATTAACATATATATTATTGGTTAATGTTAAATCTAGGTGAAATGGACTCTGTGATCTTTTTTCTACAGACGTAGAGTTCTAAAAAAGGTCCACGGCTGGGAAGTCAAACCGTGGAAAGTAAGAAATTCGTTCTAAAAGCGGATCAAGAAGCCACAACGATCTTCGAATTGAGTTGGTAAGGATATTTTTATATTAATTTACTTTAAAAATTATTTTTATATTAATGTATAAATAGCAACCAAAATATTTAATAAATGTATAAATTATACTTAAAAATGCATGTTTGAAGACATATGTAGAAATGACGTGTAGATTCACATGTCTTTATTTTCATGTAAGGATGTTTAAATGCAATATTAATAATTGTGTAGAAATGTCTTTATTTTCATGAATGGCAGAAATTTATTATTTTCAAAGTAACTTGACTAAATACTGTAAGACAATAGGATGATGTAAATAATATAGCTTATTATGTGGTTATGGACTTCACTCACCTTGTAGTATACCAGAGGTAATCTGAGGTGTCATTGGCCAAGCTCATGTGCATCGAATGGGGCTTCATTGTAGTAGTGTGTCAACGCGAATGCTGAACCTGTTCTTCCAAAATTTGTTCCACCATGATATTGCAAGAAACCAACAAGTAAATATTCATGAATTCTACATCTAAAATAATATTTGAGAATTGGAGCACAGAATTTTAGTCTGGCATTTGCAGAGGCATAACAAGTGCAGTATGGTACTGTGACCATGCCATCCTGGGGGTCCAGCGTAGAGTCACGCCAGAGGGAGGAGATCATAGCCATGCCAAGATGGCGAAGGCGCAAGATAGGATAAAAGAAAAGGAAAAGGAGTCGCCACCTAGTCTTTTAAGGGAAAGACGAGGAAAACCACAAAAGATTGAATGCATGAGATACGGATGTGAAGGCCAGATGTCTGCTAACCAGAGGTTGGGTAAGGATTCCTATTATACACGAGGAAGGTATTAGGCACCCTCGTTCACCCGAGAAACTCGGTCTTTCTAGCCTAACTCGCTTGCTATGGCTGAATGAATGTTTGCTAAGCCTAGACCATGCTCCAAACATGCTAATATGAATGCCTAGTCAAAACTGGATGGATGTGCATGATGGAATGCGAAAATTGCGAAGAAATCCACATAAAATGACAAAATCACGAAATACGACATGACAAAAGGAATCACATGAAATGACGAGGTCTTTGTAAAGAACACCTCTGAAAACCATATTGATGTCAAAAGGATAAAAAGTGGAGTCAACACAAGTCCCCAGAATCTTGGAAAAAGTTGTGAAAATCAAAGTAGAAGAATAATCTGCAAATGGGCCAATGTGGGACTTCCGGTCAATTAGTGTATGCCCTTGGGCGATGAAATCCAAATCAAATCAAAAATATGAATTGTAGGATCAAAGCAAATCAAATCAGATATCGAATAAAAAACTCTGGAAGCAAAGTGAAGAAAGAAGTCCACGAAAGAAAGGCATGAGATGCCAGCTCGCTAAATAGGGATACAAATGTGAGGAGGAATAATATGAAAGGCATGGATAAGTGCCTAAATGTGCAAAAAATCTAAAGAATGGCTTAGACAAGGACTATGCAAGACTGAGTGCACAAATTGAAATGCATGCTCGTGAATTAGAGTCGTAGGGGCAATTGGGTCATTTTCCTAGCCAGGTATGATAAATGCTAGCATGAGAGTGATGCATTCTCTATGTTATGTCACAATATATACAAAACATCTAGAAGGTGTTATTTGCAAGAAAACATGAAGGGAAAAACAATAACATGATATAAACATAGTAAAAATAACAAATGTGGGGACTAAAATGCAAAATTTACAAAAAGAGTGAGAATCTGGATGAAAACTACACTCATGGCTTCTATTCTAACATGAAGGTGATGGATCCAATGTCAATGTGGCACTAAGGTGTGAAAATTGCACTTGGATAATTTCTTGAGAATTCAGGGTCTAAAGTACAAAATTCACACATAGGTGCAAATGTGGTTAAAATGTGAGACTAAAAGATCAATTCACAGTGAAACCATGATTTTTGAGTGGAATTTATGATTAAATAAAAAATTGAAATGCAATAAGTGAAAAATATAAAGAAGATACAAGGAAACATTTTAAAACCCTAAGTGATGGATTTAGAAATAATCTTAAGGGCTTGCATGTAAATTATATGTTCTCAGAAATGATTATTAGGAAACCAAGGACTTATGTACAAAATTCCAAGGGCCTGAAAGTGATAAAAAATGGAATTTTATTTGGGCTAGTGTAATTATGCAATTTATTAAGGTTAATGTGCAAAATTCACAAAGAAAACCATTTTTCAAAAATTTGGGGGATTATTGCAAAAGCTCAGGGCTTAAATGTGATAAAAATTGAATTTTAGAGATGAACAGTATGATTTTTAGATATTTTAGGGCTCAGATTACAATTTTCCCAAAGAAAGTTCATTTTAAAGAGTTCTAGGGGTCACATGCAAATGTTCAGGACTCAACTATAAAGAAAATATGTATGTAGGGGCTTAAATACAAATAAACATGCATGAATATGTTAGGAATTAAAAAAAGAAACATGTAGGGGGCATATGCAAAATTCACAAAGAAAATAAAAGAACTAAAAACATTTTGAAACTACAGGGGCTAAACCATAAAAAGCAGGACCTAAAACAAATAAAAAAAGGACCTAATCGCAACATCCTAGAACTAAAGGGGCTGGGCCCAAAAGCTTTCTATTCGAAGATCGCCGAAGGGTCACCGGCGCTCTCCCTCCGGCGATGTAGTGGCGACGATCCCGTGGCGGTGGATGACGAGCGGCGGATGAGGAAGCTCCGGGGGGCCACAACGACGATCTCCAGGAGGCTGGGGAGGCCTGAAGCCCTCCCCCCACATCGCGCTCCGGTGAGGTCCTCTAAACGGTGATGGAGAAGACAACAGTGCGGGGCAGCGGAGCTCCGGTGACTGAAGCGGCGTGGGGACACACAGCGGACCTCCGGAGCGACACGAGGAGTCTTCCGGTGGCTTCGCCAAGGGCTGGGGTGGTCCCAGTCGCTCCCCATCCCCTACGTCGGTAGTGAGGCTGCGGTGGATCGTCAGGGTGCTCCGACGGTCCAGACGGCGATGGATGATGCGGATGGCTTCGTGGAGGCGCGGCGGTGGTCTCTAGAACGACAGCGTGAAGCGAGGAGGCCTGGTGCGCTCAAGCGCCTCTTCGACGATGGTCGATGGGAGTGGTTAGACTGTGGCAATGGCGACGGTGCGGTGGATCAGGCATCGATAGCGGGAGTCTTCTGGGTCTTCAGGTGGCTAAGGAGGCTAAAGAAAAAGAGGAGAAAAGAGGAGGAGGAGGAGGGGCCCCCTTGGGGGCCTCGCCTGAGGCCAAGCGGCCCGTGGCCTCACTGGTGGGATGAACCCACCATCAGCGGTGCGACTACGGTGAGCTGAGGGAGAATTACTCTGGCGAAACGCAACCAAACATCAGGGATGTGGCCTAGATCTAACGGGGGTAACGCTCTAATTGAAATAGAGAAGGGGAGAAGAATACCTGAGGAGTAGGGTATGTCCTCTGGCGTGGCGTGTTGACGGCGATGAGCTCCGACGATGCTCTGGCTAGACTCCAGGGAGTAGAAAAAGGATGGGCTCGCTCTGAAAGGTGGGGGTGGTGTCGCTCGTGATCTAGGTTTCAAGAGAGAGGGGTTTGCATGCTGGATGGGAGGCCACCATGATCTCCCTTGCTTGACGGCGGTGAGGAGCTTTTAAGCTCCGGCAGACTTCCTCCCTGTTGTCGATCTTCCTCACAAGGGGCCAACGCTGTAGGATTGAGCGCGTGGCCAAGGTGGGAGGTTCGATGATCGCGGGGTCAAGGATTCAGCCCCAGAGAATCAAGGATTGGCTACGGGATCCTCATCGGAGAAAACAAGGTCACCGGTGGTGAAGGCTCGCTAGAAAAATTATTTGCTTTTCTAAAGTCTTCTAGTTTAAACATTTATTGGGCCTATTGGGCTGAAACGGGCTTAGGGTTTTGGTTTTCCTTTGTTTTTCTTTTTTCTTTTGTTTTGTGATTTAAAATTAAGATTAGTTTGATGATTTTGGATTTGATTTGGATTGATTATTTGTGTTTTTTAAGTTGATTAGGGTTTTATTTGATGATTTAAATTAAATGATTTGTCTTGGTTTTAAATGGATTAAATTGTTTTTTCTTGATTTTGGTTTTGAATTTATTTGAATTCTGATTTTGATTTGGTTGATTTAAATTTTGGAGTTGATTGGATTAAATTTAGATTTCATTATTTCTCACTTGATTTAATTAAGTATTTTATTTAGGTTTTGATTTAGGGTTTTAATTACTTTAGGTTTTTTGTTTTATTTTATTTTTGGGATTTTCATGGATTTTAGGGTTTTTGATTTTAAGTTCTTAAATTGGGTTTTGTAATTTAAATTTGATTTTTGACTTTGTGACTTAGGATTTAATTAATTTGTTTTGAATTAGGGTTTTGTGACTTAATGAAGGTTTATGGTTTTAATTTAGGGTTTTTATATTTAAATTAAGGTTTATTGGTTTATTTAGGGTTTTTGGATTAATTACGGTTTTGGATTTCAATTAATTATGGTTTTCAATGGATTTTGACTTTAATTAGGATTTTCACTTAATTACTTGGATTTTAAATGGATTTAAGTGGATTTTATTTGATTTTGACTTGAATTAGGATTTTTTGTTTTATTAATTGGATTATAAGTGGATTTAATTTGATTAAGTGGGTTTTAAATGTGTTTCGTTTGATTTTAATTTTAATTGGATCATAGTGGGCTAATGTGGGCCTGAATGGACTAGGGTTTTGGTGGTCGCAACCAGAGCATCATCCGGAGGAGCTTGCTACCAAGTGACTTCAAAATCGAGGTGTCTACAAGTACCATGTAATAATTTGTGAGTGTTCCATTCTTCAAGAAGAAACGTGCAACAGAAAATGCAAGATCTTTTGCCGACCTTTGAGATGGAGGGTCACCAAAAACTCTATATCTAAAACATTATGGTCAATGTGCATTAGATCTTTTTGCCATTTTTCTTAATAACCATATAGAACAATTCGTTTGAGAATGGTTTATCCAATTGGAGAGACAAGTACCCCCAAGTTGTTAATTGTGAGTTTACTGATGTAGAGATTGAACTTACTGAGCAGTCCAGTTCTCCGTCCAAAGGAATGGCATATTAGGTGAATTTTGACCTTTGAATGTATCTCCACAATTCCTTCCATTGCATACACTAATCTGCAAATAATAAGAATGAGTCCAATACGTTACTATTTTTTTTCCCTCTTCAAGGCAATCCAATTTGGTTTGACTTATTTTTTTGCTTCTTCAAGGCATTCCAAATTGGTTTGTTTTTTTTTTTGACAAGGATTACTTACCACAGACTGAGGGGTATCATCCGTCTTGCACATTACCCAGGGCACTCCTGTTTTTGTTTCTGAGGCCATATTCCCTACCCATTGGACATATCTTACTCCGTCTTCTTTGTATGCTGTTGTAATACTGTTGTATTTGTTTTCAATCTATGTCATTTTTCAGTCATTTGCAAAAAAAAGTTGCCATTTTTTGTTCTACCTAGTTGTTTGTCAGTTTGTGATTGGGTGATGGATGGACTACCTTACAAGAAAGTGATTTGGCTATATCATGTGAAAGTACTTATTTTCTTACAATCGAATTTGTGTTCCATATTACTTGTGAGTGACATGGAAACATAAAAACGCATACCTTGGAAGAGTAAAGAAGTGCCTGGCATGCATTTGATTGCTTTTCCAAACATATGCCATACTTGTTCATCTTATTCAACAGGATCAGTTTATTTTTTTTTCAAATTCATCACTTTGCTTTGTAGAGAAAAGATCCTTTTTTGGTGTTTTTTTATGTCTGTGTGCATTCAAGCTGTTTAGTTGGTACAATGATTTGCAAAGTGAGATGAGGTATGCATGAATGAAATGGTGTTGTATATGGTGTTTTTTACTTAGTCATGTAGAAATAAGTTTATTTTCTGTGTTTGTCTGCATTCAAGTATTCAACCACAGCTGTTTAATTGGAATAGTAATAAAGAAAGTGAATGCAGTATACAATAATTTCAAAAATATAAACTTATTTATATAATGATTACAGTGACCATAAACTACTGGTATAATTCCATAAAATCATATGGTATATATAACTTATAGCTCAAATTCTTACCAAATAAAAGTAAGAAAACAAGGCATACAGGAGTTGGACAAAAGTAGGTTATTCATCTACAATGGGCAAAAATAGGTTGTTTGTTAGAAACTTAATTAACCTTGTTTGAAGCCACTAGAGCCATTTCCTTGGGATTTGGAGATGGCAGTAAGTTACATCTGCCATTTTGTCTTATATATTTGACATATAATTGTCATTGTTACAAAATTTTCGACAGTCTCAGGAGCATGTTTTGCATGGTATATAGGTTTGGTAGACACCCATACAGCATCCTTTCTATGCTCAAGCTCGGTTTGATACTCAGACATGCCTACTTTCTTCAACAATCCATGATTACATTCCAATGTTTTTCCCTGAGATTGAGGGGCTTTTTCCCCAATAGGCAATACAGCCTCATCTTCCTTTCTAGTTTAGTTCCTATGAATGTTGTATCTGGTTGTTCTTTCTGTAGCCTATAAAGGTTTGAGGTAGGAAGATCCTCTCTCTTCTTTGTTTGCAATTCTCATCTTGCAATACCAAGACGACAATGACAATGACATCCTTTGGGTGATATAGATGTAAAAAGGTTAATATTTGAAAAAATTAATAAAGTTTGTGTCTCAATTGTTACAGACCACTAAATTATGTAGGGAACCTACAGTGGCAGAGTGGTGGATTGCATCCCACACTAGTGGGTCAGAGCATGTTTGGTCAACCCAGAGTGCGAAGGATGTACTTGTAAGTAATAATGGTTATAATTAAAGTTATTTTAATAATATGCACTTATATTTTATATTATCTTTAACTAACTTCGTGTGTTTATTTATACAGGATAAGTACACCTTCTTGTATCAAGAAAAATATGGAGACGATAATGTCGATGGACACCCAGCCTTTGACAAGAAACTTTGGAAGAAAGTTTCAATGGAAAGGAACATGGGTAGTTCATCAAGAAAGTAAGGCTTGAGTGGTTTGGATCCATACTACTCAAAAGATACGACTATTGGTTCTTCTACGGCTTCTACTGGGCAATATCGTGTTACACCTTAGGCTTCTGCTTCATTTGATTAGGAGTACTTTAATTCTCAGTTGTCACATATGACAACTACATTAGAGAGTTTCAGAGCTGACATACGCTCAAAAATAAGGAATGAAATAAGAGATGAAATACATGCTTTGGAGGATCGACTTGTAAGGTAAAATTTGATTTACTTTTATAATTTTTGATATATATAAATTGTCATGTTGAATTCAATATTATAATTTAATCAT
>JAMKQA010047937.1:0-10252 GCA_024699735.1 Posidonia australis | reverse complement strand
GAATATTCTTTACCTAGAGATTGTAAGGTGTTGGTGATCTCATTAAATCTAGTAAACATTTCACCTATGGTTTCATTTTGATTCATTTTGAATAATTCGTATTTGTGGACTAGCATGTTAATTTTGGTTTCTTTTACTTGATTAGTTCCTTCATGAGTGACTTGTAAAACATGTCAAGCTTCATGTGAGATTTTACAATTGGAAATTCTATTAAATTGTTCTTGATTTACAGCACAAAATAAGATATTTAGACCTTTTGCATCTAATTGAGCTAGGATTTTTTCATTCATTGCTCCATTCTCTAAAAGATTTTGAGCTTAAGGTGAATCCATTTATAACAACATCCCATAACTCAAAATTTGTAGATATCAAGTAGATTATCATTCTACACTTCCAATAGTTGTAATTTATTCCATCAAACAAGGGGGGTCTATTTATGCTTTGACCTTCTACAATGTTGTGATATGAGGGAGAAGCCATCTAGTAGACAATTAGTCTATATCTAGATAACCTTGCTTTGATACCAATTGTTGGATACTAAGGCTTCTCTAGAGGGGGTGAATAGAGAATCTCTGATTTTTGTTAAGTTTTAACTTTGATATGCAAATTTAAGAAGATAAAAATCAATCACATAAACATTCAACCACAAGTACTTAGAGAATTTATAGTGGTTCAGCCAACCCCGGCTTAGTCCACTCCTCAAGTTCCCCACTTGAGACTTAACCCTTTTATTCAATAACTAGAATTTTACAAGCAACTAATTTACCTTGCTTGTTGCCTCGAATAACAATTTCCTTCTCCTTCCTGGAGAATAAGTCAAAGCACTTTGATGGTGAGAGTGACCCTTGCACAACTTGTGATCTCCCACTTGCTCGTCAAGCTTGTCGGAATGGGAGTGGAAGCTCAATGTGACATGGAGCGAAGTATGAATGGAATTTTGACTCACTCACTTGAAGCACTAGAAGTATGATAGCTCAATAAAAATCAGTGGTTTGTGAGGTGCATATGGACCTTAATTTATAGTGTTAAGCTTGCCTCTACGTGTGACTAACGACTAGAAAATCTTTGCTTACTGACATAAGATTCGGTATGTCGAAAATCAATCGGTCGACCGAAATATGTAACGGTCGGGTTAATTCGGTATTCTGAAATTTTTCGGTGTGTCGATTTTGCTTTCAGCTTCCTTTGTTCCTTGAATTTTGGTGTGCCGTCTGATGTGCCGTTTTCTCCTGATTCGGTATTCCGAAAATATTCGGTATGCCGTTTCTGCTTTCAGCTTCCTTTGTTCTTTTGAATTTCGGTGTGCCCTCTGATGTTCCGTTATCTCCTGATTCGGTATTCCGAAAATATTCGGTATGCCGATTTACATGTGACTTTCAACTTAGATATCCTTTCTTCCTTTACACATCAGTACATTGTTTTTATATCTCATCAATACAAATATGTGATTTTACATCTCATAACACTTACATATATGATTGTTTTACAATTTAGTATTTGCTTTCTTCATATGGCCTTTTATAGCCTCCTGTGCTTTAAACACAATAAAATTGTTATCATCAAAATAAATATAAGATTTTTCAATATATTTGACTATACATGCCTTTTTACATTGCTATACCACAACACATGCATATGACTTGATTCATGCCTTTTGTTATGATGTTTGCTTCTTTGTTCACCTACCTGATAACACAAGCACATGCCATGCTCATGCCTTTTGCTTGTTAGTTGAGTGTTTGGATGCCATGATTGTGTGTTTTCTTCCCTTTCCGTATTTGCCATGATTAGGAGAGTAGAGACATGTTTGCCTACCTTCTTGGTTAAAATAAAACACACATATTCAAACAAACAAATAATAAGACATGACTAGAGACAAATGCTCACAATCCCCCTGGTTTAATAAAACACAAGTAAAAGACACCAAGCATATGTGCATGAATGATCATTTTTGAAAGCATGCATCTTCTCCTCTCCTATGTCCACCTATAGTCTGCAAAGGACAGTTCTGGTTCCCTTTTCTATTGCTTTGGCATAGGACGTGTTGCCATTCTGTCCCCTCTTGTCTAGGGTCGTGTCGGTGTTAGTAGAGGGTATAGCTCGTTGCTACTGTAGGAGCCGAGGCCACCAACGCACCACTTATTCACTGCCTGCGATTTGGTAGGATTTAGAACGGGAACCTTACTTTTTTGACTAGAGCCAAAACCCAAACCCATGAGTGCATCCTGTGTGGTCAACCCAATGCGGGACATGCATGGTGAGAGAGTGCACTTTAAGACATTCATCTACATTGTGTATCATTGCAAGCCACTTTAATAACTTGCATTTGTCTATGCATCGTTGTTCAGGTTTTGATGCCTATTTCTCTTGCCTGTTCACCACAGATAGCTTATTGCGAGGTCCTCAGATAGGAACTCGGGTGTCTCTGTTGTGGGCAGCTTCCTGTGGTTGTTTTTCTCTTGCCTTTTCCCAAGTTATTGGTCACTTTTGATAGTAGTTCATATTAGAGCTCGTGCGTTTGTCTTTTGTCGTAGCTTCATTTATATTCACTTGCAGCTAGCCATGGCCCCACAAACTCGTAAGCCTCTAGTTATTATTTTGAAGGGGGTCCCACATTGAGATCCTCCTTCTCTCGCTTTGGTTGCTTCTTCTTCCTTCTGTGCCTCCCAATTTGGAAAACATGGAGGATCTGTACCTCCTTTTTTGGGACAACGGAAGACACAAGTTGATCTAGGGCCTATCATGAGTCGATTATGGTGACTACTAGGTGGGTCCCAGAAGTTCTGCCAGCTGCACCCTACCTCTTGGGCCCTCCTATTTCAGGAGTACAACTAGCTGCAGTTGCACTTGTTTTAGGGACCACTCTTGTTCCACTCTTGCCTTCTGACCTATCCTTTGATGGGTCTTCGGCCATGCAGGCTCAATGCTTGAGAACTTTGGCCCGGAGGCTTGAGCACATGGCTCTTTCTCTTGATCCTATTAAGAGTCCTCTGCTTTCGGCTATTGAGGTTCCAATGTAGACCACTATAGCATTGTAGGCTCACCCCACTGCACTATCGCCTATACCATCGCCCTAGCTTCACACTGCTCCTGCGATGGGGGTGTTATCTCTGCCTCCTGCACCACAACTGCACTTATCATAGCATGCATCACAATCACTTAAGGACCAACCCTTTAGTTGTGTGAGAATACAACATTTCTCGAGTCCGTCGCTTGGAGCCGTACTGGTGCCACAGTCGTTGCTCTCGCACTCAACACCACACACAACACAGCATACTCACTTCCCACCTTAGCATCAGGTTCAGGTCCTAACACATAGGTCATCAATACACATTGTACACACACGTTCCACCATCAAGCCAGTGCATCACGTTGCATCGACTCGGCAAGGATAGCAACCAAAGCGGAAGCAAGGCCGTTGCGTTGAAAGTGACTACACTCCACTGGGTGAATCGCTAAGCACTGTTTTTCCTCAGATTGCGTCGCTTCTGAGACTCCCAGATCTACGTCACCCACCAACTCCACTTCCTTCGTGGTACGACGCGAGCATATACTGCGATTATCATCGAGCCCCAGGGCATTCGACTAATAATTGCCATATTCTACGAGATGTCATTCAAACTTTGATCGACAATGGGACTATTGTCGTCGGCACGCAAGATGCAGCACCCACATCTATGTCTGTACCCTCACTAGCATTTAGTTCTACATGCATTACATCGATGTTTGTACCCACAATCCACTGTTGAGCCGACACGTCACGTTGTGTTAGCTCAGCGAAGGCAGCAACAATGGTAGAGGCAACATCGCCATAAGGGAAGCGACTACCCCACTCGGGGAGTCTTTAAGCAACATCTTTCCTAAAGTTGCACCATTCCTACAACTATCAGAGATTCGTCCACCATCTAACTCCCTTCTCGGGTGCTATAAGACAAACTAGTTCTGCCAATTCTATCAGGCCCTTGGACATTCGACAAACAAGTGTTACACTCTCTCGAATGCTATCCAGGATTTGATTGGCAACGGAGACATTATCATCAACCCACAGGAGGCAGCACACACATTCACCTGCACCCACACCTGCACATGTGCGAGCACACCCTAGAATAGCCGACCTTACCTTGTCTGATGGTAAGCTCTGAGGATGCTAGAACTTCAAGGGTTTATCCTCTCTGTCCCTGTTCTTTCCCGAGAAATCCATTTGGTCTCATCAGCCTTGTTTGCCCTCCTGCCTTTTCCCAAATTTTGTCCGACGACACTTACTGTAACCATGCCGGTGGAACCCTTGCGCGGCTCTCCTATTACTTAGTGTGTGGAAACACATGAGGAGAACCGATACGGTCACGGCGAAGATGGTGAATCCGGAGGAAGAGACTAGACCAAGAAACACCAAAGGGAAGACAAAAAGGATAAGGACAGGAGTCACCACCTAGTTTTTAATGGAAAGATGAGGAAAACCAAAACAAACACAAGAAAATCAAGAAACAAAACAAAATGCAGAATGCATGTGTGATCCGTGCCTAATGGATAATGTAAGAAGAATGCGGGCCAGAGAAAGGGTAAGGATTATGGTTACGCATAGGGAAGGGGTTAGGCACCCCCATGCGCCCTAGAAAACTCGGTCTTTCTAGGTTTCCTACTATCAATGGTCTGTTAAATGTATGCTTGCTTATTCTATATGCTCATGCATGAAGATGACTGAAAACATGCCAAATCAAAGGAAAAACTTAATCCGAGGGTCATATGTAGGCTTGTTAATGCCGCTTTACTGTACGCCCTTGGGCGATGAGGAAAATCGTGAAATTCTCGAAAAGCGTCTTGCAAAAAGCAGAAATTAGGATAAATCTGAGAAAATCAAAAAGGGGAAAATAATCCTCATTTCAGGAAAATGTCGGCTTTGACAAGCCTTTTACTGTACGCCCTCGGGCGATGAAAAAACCAAAATAAGTGAAAACCACGGAAAACTGAGGAAATCCGAAAAACGGGGAGAAAACCAAGCTGAAGTCAAGCTGGGAAAGCGTGCGCAAAACCTGGAAGAAATGATAGGAAAATCCATGCAAAAAGATGTGAAAAGATATGCAAAATGCAAGTGTGAGTGCAAATGTGAAAAATGCAGGGTATTTTGTGCAAAAAAACCCAAATTCCGAGGAAAACTGATGTTCAAAAGCCCAAATCATCAAAAATATATAAGAAAACACATTCTATGCAATTATGAGGAAATTTAGAGTCAAATGTGCATTCCTAGTCAAAATGAAATTCTCTAGGAGTTAGAATGTAATTTTACCACCCAAACAATGCATTTAAATCAAATCTGCATAAAATCAGGGTAAAAAATGCAAGAAAATAGACTCAAAAATGATCCAAGAAGTTTCAGGGGCAAAATGGTCATTTTACCCCTAAAAACAAGCTATTAGAGTAAAATCAATGAAGCATAGGGGCTAAACTGCAAATTGCCCAACAGAAAAAAGCATCCAGAAGAATTTCAGTAAAGTCTGAGGGTTACAATGCAATTTACCTAGAGAGAACATGCTTTAGAGAAGTTTTCAAAAATCCAGGGTTTTAAATGCAAATAAACTAAACAAATGAACATTCTGGAAAGTTTCAATAAAGTCCAGGGGTCTAAATGTAAATTAACCAGCAAAAACATACATCTAGAAAAGTTTCAGAGAATCATTTAGGCTAAAGTGCAATTTAACCAACAAAAATAACATTCCAGAGAGTTTCAGAAGAATGCAGGGGCTTACATGCAAATAAACCATCAAAAATGAGCATTTAGAAACATTTTGAGAAGTGTAAGGGCTGATATGCAATTTTCGCAGTAAAAATGAACTGTCAGAAAGGTTCCAAGGAAATCCAGAATCTTCTATGCAATTTGTCTGAAACAAAATACATTTAAAAAACTCTGGAGGGCTTTTATTGAAGTTTTAAACTCAGAAAATATTATTTTAAATGTTCAGGGTAAAACATGTAATATTTTCAGTTAAAACTTTATTTGAAAGATTTAAGAAAAATGACTGAAGGACCTATATGTAATAAAAGGACCTAAAAGCAATATTAGAAGGACCTAAATGAAAGAAAAACAATGTTTCTGTATTTTATTCAAATAAAATGTTTTAAATTGTTTTTTTAAATGAAAAGAAACGACGGTCGCCGACGACGGAGCTCGCCTTCGACGACCGTCGGAGGGGGCAAACAAGCCTTCCTGTGGTCTGATCTCACGGGAAGCAAGAAGGAGGTGAGAGGGGACGATCCAACGGAGTGGATCCCAGAATCAACGGTGGGAACGGGTCTCCCACCCACCTCGCCGTCGAGGTGCTCCGGCAACGACGTCGGGGAAGAAGGGGACCTCCGGTGGCTGAGGAGCGGCAGTCCAAGGCTTTTGGTGGCTGCGGGATGCTTCGGGACTTACTCTATAGCAGTGCGGAGGCTGGTGGAGCGAGGAGGTGGTCCGTCCGTCGCCGTCGTGGCCTCCTCCTGTGAACGACGTTGCTGGAGTGATCTAAGGCTTGTGGAGCGATCCTGGTGGCTCTAGGGTAATCGCGGGAGGTGGTGGAGTGATCCTGGAGGCACGGAGTAGCGTGGAGCGGCGGGAAGCGCGCGGTCCACCTCTGGAGAGGTCGTCTTCTCTGACGACGGCGTGATTGGAGCAGTTTTCCGGCGATCTCGTGCGAAGCTGTCTGGAGCGGTGGAGCGGTAATCCAAGGAGCGGAGAAGCTCGAGGAGGCCCAGAGGAAGAGGAGAGAGGACTCGGGGATCCAAGAGGCTCTCTGGATTACCCCCGCCCACTTCTGTCACCAGAGTGTGGCGACGACGGGGCACGAGGGATCTTCGCTAGCCAAGGGATCGCTCTGGATCCCTTGGAAGCACTCTAGGAAGAGAGGAGGAGGACTAGAAGATCAAAGTTCAAACAATTAAGAGAGAATCAGTGTGTACCTGGCTACAGTTGCCTCGCCGAAGCTCTGGAAACGCCTTCCTTCCTCCTCCGCGACAGCTCTCGCACTACTCCTCTCCTTCTCGCTCTCAATTCTCAGTTCTCTCGTGTGCTCAAGGGGTGTGGTCCTTCTTCAAAGCCTGGCTCCTCTCCTCCTTTTATAAGTGACGGAACCCAACAGAACACTCTGGCAGGGCGTGCGACACACAACGGAATGGGTAACAAACTCCCAACCGTCGTTACAACAACTCAGCAGACAACAAACAGCTGTCCCCCGCGCGCTCTGAATTGCCCCCTTGCTCGTCGACAGGATGAACGGCGATTTGAGCTCCTCCGGCAACACATCCTACAACTGAGGCTGCTCTGATTTGCTTGCTGGATCAACGGTGAGATGGGCTAGAGGATGAGCTCAGTAAGGAGGAGTGGTGAGGCTGAATTCGTGTGGAGTTTATGGGAAAAAATTGAATTCAGTGGATTTGCAGTAGAAAAGATAAAACTTGTATTTTTTTGGGTAAAAAAATAAGTGGAGATAGCAACAAATATGGAGAGGGTGAAAAAAAAGTTAAATTGTTTATGATGGGCCTTTTTGGGCTTTGGGCTCAATTTGGGCTTAATAGACCTATGTGGGCCTTGTGGGTCTCCATAGGCCTATATGGGGCTAAATGGACCCAAACGGGCTAAAAGGGCCTAAATGGGCCAAATGAACCTCAATTGGGCCTAAATAAGTCTTGTGGGCCCAAGTGGGTTAAGTGGGCCTCAAGTGAGCTTCCATGAATTAAATGGGCCTAATGAGGGTTAGAGCTCAGCCACCACATCTCCATCCTGCAAAATCAGAAAATTAGGGTGTCTACACTTACGTGTGCCACTCTTGTTCTTGTTCCTTTGTGGGGGGCCTAGCCAAAAGTTTGCCAGTTTGCCATGCATCGATCTGACTCAGCACATGCAAATACCCTGGATTTGGTAGGAGACAACCGTCACTGTAGATATCAACTCCAACAATAGATATAGTCCTAATGTCACCAGCAAATTCAACATTTACAATGACAGTCTCAGTTCCAATAACAACTTTAATAGCTTCAGTTACACCTACCTTGATTCCAATTTCCAGTGGCACTGTTAGGAGTTACTATGAACCTCAATGGTATCGATAAAACAACAGCAACAAAGACTGGAGTTGTATCCTATTCCTTTGTTTCCTTTGTTGTTTCTTTTTGCATCATCATATATCAAAAAAAAAACGTAAAATTTGAAAATTAAGAAAACACAAAATAGAAAAACATTAAAAATAACAAAAATAATAGTTTGCTTGTTAACGACATTCTGTCCGATAACAAAAATCAGAAAAGCTCGCCTATGTCAGAATGGATTATCTCTCCTCAGTTGTCGCTACCCAGACGACCAAGTTAGCGAGGGAGCCATCGTACATCAAAGCCCGACGAAATGTCTAAACTTGGCAAGGACCCTACACCGTCAAGAGAGAGATAAAATGTTAAGGGTGACTAAGGGTGTGACCTAGAAAAGAAAACATACTGTGATCGTGCCACCCCACTCTCGAGGAGGAGGTGAGGTGAGGAGGCCACAGCCATGTCGAGACGGCGAGGGCGCGAGACGGGACGAGAGAGGAGGAGAAATGGAGTCGCCACCTGGTCTTTTAAGGGAAAGACGAGGAAAACCACAAACGATTCACTAAAAGTGAATGAATGAGATGCAAACGTGAAGGCCGGATGTCTGCTAACTAGAGGATGGGTAAGGATTCCTATCATGCACGAGGAAGGTGTTAGGCACCCCCGTACGCACGAGAAACTCGATCTTTCTAGTCTGATTCGCTTTCTAAAGGCTGAATGTGTGTTTGCTATGCCTAAATTGTGTCCTAATCATGCTGATGTGAGTGCCTAAAAACCGAGAAGCAGTCGGTGACGGTTTAGAAGGAGGACAAACGAACACATCAACCGAGAAGCAGTCGGTGATGGTTCGGAAACCTTAAAAGCGAACACATCGACCGAGAGGCAATCAGTGACGGTTTAGAAGGAGGATAAACGAACACATCATCCGGGAAGCTGTCGGTGATGGTTTGAAAATCCAAAAAGCGAACACGTCGACCGAGAGGCAGTCGGTGACGGTTCAGAGGGAGGATAAATGAACACATCATCCAGGAAGCAGTCGGTGATGGTTCAGAAATTCGAAAAGTGGACACGTCGACCGAGAGGCAGTCGGTGACGGTTCAGAAGGAGGATAAACAAACACATCATCCGAGAAGCAATTAGTGATGGTTCGAAAATACGAAAAGCGAACACGTCGACCGAGAGGCAGTCAGTGACGGTTCAGAAGGAGGATAAACGAACACATCATCCGGGAAGCAGTTGGTGATGGTTCGGAAATCCGAAAAGCGAACACGTCGACCGAGAGGCAGTCGGTGACGGTTCAAAGGGAGGATAAACGAACACATCATCCGAGAAGCAGTCGGTGATGGTTCGGAAATCTGAAAAGCGAACACGTCAACCGAGAAGCTGTCGATGACGATTCATAGGGAGGATAAATGAACACATCATCCGAGAAGAAGTCGGTGATGGTTCAAAAATCCAAAAAGCAAACACATCAACCGAGAGGCAGTCAGTGACGGTTCAGAAGGAGGATAAATGAACACATCATCCGAGAAGCTGTCGGTGATGGTTCGGAAATCTGAAAAGCGAACACGTCGACCGAGAGGCAGTCGGTGACGATTCAGAAGGAGGAAAACGAACACATCATCCGGGAAGTAGTCGGTGATGATTCGGAAATCTGAAAAGCGAACATGTCGACCGAGAGGCAGTCAGTGACGGTTCAGAGGGTAGATAGCCTAAAGGACGGCTAACAAGATATTGATATCAACAGGATAATACCAAAAAGCAGTTGACATGCCCCTGGTATACATAATGCTATAGATGTTGCTAAAAGAAAGGAGCAAAAGAAAACTGGGGCTTGGATAACTAGTTCAACCAACAGCAGTTTGTCGGGAAACACTTGCTTGTGGACGCTCTCTAAACTACAACTGCTTTGCTTGCTCGTTTGATGCTACTGATGCTGTAGGACGATGATAGTTGACCCGGATAAACTATTGCTTGGATTCTGCACTGATACGTGGCGCTCAGCTAGATAAGGGCTCCACGAGGGCATTGTTTCTTCCTCGAATAAGACAGACTGCTGGAAGATTTATGACAACTCTCTGGGCTTGCTGTCGTGTTGCTGACTGACTTCTGGGGAGTTCGACTTTGGCACTGGACTGTCGACTGTGCTCTCGCCTACTGACTATGGGAGTATTGACATTCCAACTTTGCTCTGACG
>JAMKQA010047936.1:0-13337 GCA_024699735.1 Posidonia australis | reverse complement strand
AGAGTTTTGTGATTTAAATGTGATTATTAATTTTGGATTTAGGGTTTTATTAATTGATTTAAGATTAGGGTTTTGAGTTTTAATTAGAGTTTATTTATGGATTTTTGGATTAATTAGGGTTTATGGATTTATTAATTATGGTTTTTGTGTTTATTTAGGGTTTTTGGATTAATCAGGGTTTTAAATTTTAGTAATTAGGATTTTTAATAGATTTAAACTTTAATTAGGATTTTCACTTATTTATTTGGATTTTTAAGTGATTTATTAAGACTTGAATTAGGGTTTTTGTCTTATTTAATAGATTTTAAATTGATTTAATTTCTTTTTTACTCAATTAAAATTTTGAATTTTTATTAATTAGGGTTTTTATTGTGTTTCAAGTGGGTTTAAGGTTTACTTGCTTAATTAGGGTTTTCTTGGATTTTTAGGTAGACTTAGGGTTTTCCTTTGATTTTAATTTGATTTAAATGAATTTTACTTAATTAGGGTTTTATTTGTTTGATTAATTAGTCTTTTAAGTGGATTTAATTTAATTGGTTTGGTTTTAAGTTTAATTGGGTCAGAGTCTAGTGTGGACCTAATTGGCTTTATGTGGGCTAGGGTTTTGGTGGTTGTAACCAGAGCATCATCCGGAGGAGCCTGCTGCCAAGTGACTTCAAAATTGGGGTGTCTACAACGCCTTTTTATATGGTGTCGATATCTATGCCATCTCCACTAGCGTGAGAATCACCGCTGAGCACCCATTCTTGGAAGATAATTCTCTAAATAGTAAGTCGTCCTCAACCAAACTAGCACTAACCACGGTTGCAAAAGATCTTCCCCCGTCCATCGAGGTACCCATCGAGGGCTCCATGAGAGACGTCAAGCCAGTAGACACCACCAAGAATGCGTAGAAAAAGAGTCCGACCCACTGAATCCACCGATTAAACCCACCAAGAATTATTAAAGAAAAAGCAACAAGAACTCACCAAAAAGGATGCCTCAAAATGAGGAAACCATCCACCCTTGGAAGACCAGATGGAGGTGCTGAGACTACACCAAAGGACGTCAAAACTCCATTGCTGGAAAAATGACTAACGAAACCCTAACAATCGCCGAAGCCTCCAAGCCGTCTCTCATGTGTCTCCTCTCAACACTCACTTACTATCAATGTACATACACCACATAAATGAATACACCACTAAAATAAATACACCACATAATTCTCTATCAAGTGTGAGGTGCAACACCTTTGCCCAACAATTTAACAAACTCTTCACCCTAAAAATGAGAAAAAGAATTGGTCAAAAAAAAACCATGGAAATTCCAACTTCCAACAAATAATTATGAGGAAGAGCAATAATAATCTTTATAATCCATGGAAATTCCACAATTGGTCATTTCATTATTAGGTTTACAATAAAATCTTCCAACATAGAAGCACAAAAACTTGACTAGCATGGTTGTAAATCAATTTTTATGCATGGATAATCTTAGACATCATTACAAACTACGAAGTAAAGACCAAGGTGCCAAAAAAATGCTTGATTAGTAAAAGGGAAATGGCTAAATTCAAATAGGATGATGTAGTCTATACCCCTAATTCAAGGATGGAATCATAGAACAAAATATCTGATTTATCAAATGCTATAAGATTCCATTATAGTCCATGATTTATCAAATTTCAAACCATCACAAATACAACATTCAAATAATAAAAATAAATGATGAATTACAAGAAACAAGGCTCAAAAAGGGTAGCTTCTATTATAGTTTGAACACACAATGAAAAATCATCCTAGTGCACAACTAAGTACCTTATCTTTCTTAACCATTATCTAAGCATGTTACTGGGAGAACTTAAGACAACAAACTGTATACAGTATTCCACAAGAAAGCTAGGACCAAAGAGATATTCCAAAATAAATGGAAACAAAAAAAGGGTAATCATTTCAAACTATTCGTAAATCTGTGATGTTGTGTCAATCGACAATAACTGGTATGATTTTACATAATCAAGACATACTATTGACAGTATTATGGTTTTAAAAATGAACAAGATTTATTTCCATTTAACATGTTATGACATTAAACATGTCAACACCTGTAATGACCCAGGTTTTAGGAGTGGTGCTTTGGCTGGATAATTAAGGTGAAATTCAGGCGTGTTAGGCTTTGAGGGTCCCAATGCCTAATGTGGGACATGTTCTCAGTGGTGTCTAATGCTTGAATTGTGGGTTTCTGGCTTTTTAGCGTGGTGTGGTTCAGCTGCTGCGTTGGCCCTCATAGGAGTTTTTTGGATTTCTCTTGGGCTGCGCCTGTCTCGAAGGTTCTATCCTAGTCTTTTGCATTTTACCTTTTGTATTTTACGTTAAATACATAACGATTTCTTAAAAGTCTAGAAAATACTCAGAAATCTTATAAAATTATAAAGACATCTTCTTTAAGCTCAGAGATTCAAATCTGCCTCCAATTTGGGTAAGATGAGAGTGTTAACTCTACCACAGCTAGCGACTCACATCAAGACATTCAAGGGACCTAAGCCTGCCACTAGCTTGAGCGAGTTAGCTCTGCCACAGCTAACAATCATGAAACAAGTATAATAAAAAACACTTTTAAGAAAAATAAGTCAAAGATCCTCAGTCCTGTGATCTGGAGTGCCTCAAAGGTTCCTATCCTAGATGTCTTTGAAAATGCGAAAATAGGATATCTACAAAATCCAACTAAGATTCAACTATTCAATAAAAAATTCAAATTTAATAAACAAAAATAATATTCAACTAAGCATGATCATAGTGCAAACATAAATACTAAATGTTTGATTAGAGGAAAAATTAACAAACAAAAAATTTACTGATTCATAAATATAATTAAACTTTACAAAAATAAACAAAAATATTATTCAATTGAGATTCAACTAAATCAATATTATTCAATGAAAAATTTACTGAGATTTTTACTATATTCTCTAAACCCAGAGTAAATCCAATTGAGATTCAATTATTCAAATTATTCAATGAAAAAATCATATTTAATAAACAAAAATAATATTCAACTGAGCATGATCATAGAGCAAACATAAATATTGAATGTCTAATAAGAGAAAAAAAAATTATTGAAGCATAGACATAAATAAGCAAACAAAAAATTTACTAAAAACATACCAAATTTCCAGAGTCCAAAATAAAGGAGGTGGCAGAGAGAGGGGGAGGCCGAGGAAGGAGAAGCAACTATCCTTTGTGGAGGATGCCGTCTAGATTGTTAAACGTAAGGAGAAGATGCTGCGGAACAAGGTGATTCCGTTAGTTTTGGTGCAATGGTGGCATTATGGAGCCTAGGAGGCCACGTGGGAGTGCGAGGAAGCCATTCTAGCCTAATATCTGTATCTTTTCGCCTACCAATGATTTTTAGGGCGAAATCTTTTTTTTATGGTGGTTAGGATGTAA
Source organism: Posidonia australis (assembly GCA_024699735.1). Lineage (NCBI taxonomy): Eukaryota > Viridiplantae > Streptophyta > Magnoliopsida > Alismatales > Posidoniaceae > Posidonia > Posidonia australis. The sequence continues at coordinate 9,912 of JAMKQA010047936.1, read as the reverse complement.
CACTCATAAATTCATTTCTATAGTTATTTATATTTTTATTAATTTATTCTGGACATGTGTTATTGTTCCAAAGTCTATTTGTATGATTCCTTGGTTTTGGGCTTGGACTTCGTAGGCTGCTTCTATTTATATGTTCCTATGGGTAGTTAGCACTGTGTGTGGCTGACACTATGCTTGTGGGCCCGTGTATGGGTCCGTGTGTGGACCCATGTTTGTGGGTCGATTGGTGTGGTTGATTGCTGGCTCGTGTTTTACGCTGGTTGGTGTGTTGTACTTGGTGAGGTTGATGGTTGGCTGGAGACGTGTGGGTGGCATGCATGCATGGTCGTTGGGTATGCGTGCAACTACTCCTTTCCACACATATAAGAGGTACATGGCGGAAGCTTCTTCTGCACACCTCTTCTCCCCACTCGTCACTCATCTCTCCCCTCCTTCCTTCTCTTCCTCCCTTGGGCGCACCCTCCCCTTCACTCCTCCTCCACCCCACTTCGTTCCCCATCCCCCTCACTCCCTCTCCTTCCCCACCTCTCCCTTTCTTCCCTGTCCCCCATGTCTGTGCACCAGTGAGAGATAGAGCGAGAGAGGCGAAGGTCTTTGTGTAGCTTGGCATCGACATGGTCGTAGCATCGGAGGTTGTGGAAGCTCCTATGGGGGTTGAGCTCGTTGGTGGTGGCCAGTGGTTGGCAGGAGACCAGAGTTGGATTGCCGGAGGTCGCGTATAAGGTACGCACCTTATCCCTTGTAGTAGAATGCATGAAAATGATGATGTAGACACCCCGATTTTGAGGTGGTTCATAGATAAACTTTTCAGATATTGCTTTGGATGTGGCAAACTCAACCACTTTTGAATCCCATTTGACATCTTAACCAGCTAAACCAACCACAAATCTATAGTAAGCTCGCAGCCCAATTTAGTAATTCAGGCAGCTAGGGGAGAGCACCAAGTTAGAGCACCAATGTTGAGCCCTAAGTAGGAGCATAAAAGTGGAGCATCTAGTTGGAGCACCAAGGTGGCACACCTACCTGGCGCATAACCACTTTTCAGGTTGCTGGCTGCTGGCTTTCCACCACCCATGTTTGTAACCCTCACTAGCGGATATTCCATGGGAATCTACACTAGGCTCTTCATTTGCAAGGCTGTCTGCATTCCATGGGAGTTACCCTTGTAGAACTCTATATAAAGACCCCCATTGGTAGCCATTTAGGAACCTTGATCGAGCTATCCATTTACTCCAGCAACTCTCTCTCGTTTTCCTGAGAATATCCTTGCATTCCAGAGCATCCCCAGCCCCTCCAAAGCAACAAGGAAGTGTTATCTTGAGCTTTCTAAGAAGGAACATTTTAAGCAAGTAGGTTTATCACCCTTCTCGTTATTTTAAGTCCTAGCTCTTGCACTGTATAAAGCATGCCATGAACTTGATAGATGATCTGTTATTATATTGTTTTCATGATTGTTTATGATGAGATGATTGCTCCATGTATAAGATGCTCTGTATGCTAAATTCTATATGTTAAAATCTACATTATGATATCTCTGTAAGTTGTTTTTCATCTCTGTTTCTTTTACATAAGGAATCATGATTCATGCACATACATGCAAGGAAATAAGCTACAAATATACTCTTTATGTGTTCACCCTTTGCATAAGATTGTTAACCTCATTAACTCATTACATACTCTTTAGAATCCTATGCAAATATTGCAGCCCTTAACCCATGATCTTGCATGATTTAAAACTACATGATAAAAGACTTCCATTTGTTTGTGTCTCATAATGTTTCAGCTTTTTATCATCTACATAACTGATCTGGTTAAGAAAAATGACAATTGATCTCTGAAATCTAGACCAAATTTTGTAATCAAACTGCAGTCTGATTCAGGTTTTCTGGGGAGCACCACTCTGGCACACCAAAGTGGCGCACCAGAGTGGCGTACCTTACCAGAGCACCATTCTGGTCAGAGAGCAAATCACCCTGTTTGCATCATAATCTGCATGGTTTCTCAGATGTTTTGGACTCTGATTTTCATTGTGTTGATTCTATGATATTACATGTCTTTGCATGCATGATTTTAGCCTGGGATGACACTGTTTTTAAGACTTTTGCCTTTTGCATATTCAGCCTGTCGTTGAAATCTGGTAGGCTGATTGCCCCATGGACTCCTCTATGGAGGTTCTTATGCATCAGCCCATGATCCAGATCTGGATAGCATGGACGAATCTTGTCTTTTTTACTTAGCATAGGAATGGTGTGGTTTTGTGTGAGGCATACAACCCTTGAGCACAAGACCCATGTTGTGTTTTCATACTTAGATTTTCATAGATATTTATGTTGCATTTCTTGATGAGTTTACAAGATTACAAGGGTTTTACATGACATTGGCATTTTGGTTTACATTATATTACATGACATTGCACTGCATGGCATTCTGGTTTTTCTTTAGCACACTTCCCTGGCACCAGTAGAGCACATAGGTGGCGCACCAGACTGGAGCACCATTCTGGCGCACCACACAGACACACTAGCTTGTTTCCAGTGGCACACAGCAGCTTTCGCATGGTTTTTAGCATGTTTTCCCGTATGGAGTTGCTTTTGGTTTTCTCTATTTGTCTTCCTCGATATATCAGGAAGACCCTATTCTGTTTTTAGCCTTTTTCATGTATGATAGATAATGTTTGCATATAGTAAAGCAAGGATGAAAATCACTCGAAGTTCTTAGATCTTTGATCATATTTGTGCAATATCCTTGCACCGGTGCTTGACCCACCGTACGAGTGGTCCTTCTGAGCATTAGGACACGCCCTACAGTCCATGCACCCATGTTTAGCATAAGGCACCACTCACATATCGCATGGCATTGCATATCACCCTTGGGTGTACAAAAAAGGCTGAAAAGCCGACATTCCATATAAGTAAATGAGAAACCCAAAGAAAGACCGATTTTTCGAGCGCACGAGGGTGCCTAATACCTTCCTCATACGTAACAGGGATCCTTGCCCTTCTCTGGTTTATGACCTTCTTTTCCATTGGCTTTTTTGCATGATTTGAATGTTTTTTTAAGAGGTTTTTCTCGTCTTCCATTTTAAAATAGACTAGGTGGCGAATCCTGCATTTTTATCATTACTTTTTATTGTTTTGTCGTGACTTCGCCGATCCTCGCGCATTTGGCCTTTCGCACCAAGCCCGAGGCTGTCCCGGCATGATTACAGATAGAAAATTAGGATTTGCATGAAATCTAGGTAAATTTATATTCCTAGAATTCATTGTAAATTTATGGTGATTTATGGTAGTATTTACGGCCATTTATGGCAATAGTTGTGTTTTGTGTCCTTTTGACCCTTTTGATTTTGTGATTTTATTACATGAGCTGTGGTGCATAGATTTTGGTTTTGTTTTTTTAGATTTGGAGTAGACTCAAGGGTCTACCATATATGTTTTATGTGGATTTTATCATTATTGTTTGGTAGGTCCTCCCCTCACTCCTACTTGGGAGAAGAGTTGGACGGTGTGTTGGGGACCATTTTCTAGTTTCGCAAACAACAACATGCAGAACCATTTCGGTATGCCGTTTTTCTATCAGTTTTGGTCCTCTGGCCCTGGTTCGGTCGATCGAATTTCTTCGGTCTACTATTCTAGGCCATTAGTGTTGACTATTGGACCCAATTTGGTCGACCGAATCATTTAAGTCTTCTGAATTAGAGGAAGTATGAGACTCCTTAACTGTTGTTTCGAGGCTAAGGGTTGTGGTCCACAGGTTGAGGTGTCTTATGCCATGACAGGGAGGTATGATACTCCTGCTCTTGCTGTAAGCACTGAAGCTCAAGTGTGGTTGGATGTGGAGGTATGAGATTCTCTCCTGAACACGATGTAGAGGACATTGTGAGGAGGCGTAACCTGTGGTGGGCAATATGGGTGGGACACATGTCCCATAGCTGGTAACATCCTAAGAGATAGGAGTGCCTTCCCAAGAGAGGTTGGCTGAGCGTCGATTCTCCATGTTAGGAAATCGTGAAATGGTGGTTGGCTCCTACACACGATGGCACACTGTGGCAGTGTAGTACACCTCGATGACTACTTGTGGCCAGAGTTGGTTGCTTAGCGTTGGGTTTCCCGACTCACTATGTGTGGTTTTAGCCATTGAGAGCCTTACTTGTGGTTTTGGATTGGTAGAGCCTTTACCTATTTGGTTTGGCAGACGTAAGCCATATTTCTTGTGCTTTCGCCTAGTGGGACTTTGCTTCATGGTTTCCAGCCTTTTGGGCCAGAGTTTTTGGTAGATTTAGTAAAAATGATTATGAAATGGTTTTAAAGGAAAATAATTATAGTTTTGTTCTCTATCGTTTTCGTGAGGTGCGTGCTGGGTGACTTTTGTCACTCACACTTGTTTCTCGTGATTTTGGGTTGTTGGTGCAAGTGAGCAGGTAAGTCTAACGTAGTACACATAGTCTAGAGTATTGTAGCCACACATATAGGTTTCGAGTTGTAGATATTACTGTTTAGCTTGTAATTTCTTGTAATTTAATTTGTTTTAAATTATTGTAGGAATTGGGGACATCACAATGCATCTCCTAACAATTTGCTTAGGATAATATTTAAAAAGATATGTATCATTTCAGTAAAAGAATTTTACTTGGGATATGAATTTATGCTTATCTTGTTTAGACAAATCTATGGGAGTGACACTAGTTACCAAGTAATTGACTATGTTTGCAAACCAATGTTTATAATTAATTGCCAATAATTGCTTGTCAAGGAAATTATCATTAATTAGAGGGTCTTTGGATGGTTTAAGATTTAAACGGGGCAAATGATTAGCTACTACATTCTCACAACCTTTCTTGTCTCTAATCTGAAGATCAAATTCCTGTAGAAGAAAGATTCACCTAATTAATCAAGCTTTGGCATCTCTTTTGGCTAATAGGTGTTTCGAGGCTACATGGTCAGTGTTGATGATGATGTGGGATCTTATCAAGTTAGATCTAAAATTCTCTAAGGCAAAAATGATAGCTAAAAATTCTTTCTCAGTAGTAGAATAATTCAGTTGTGCATCCTTCAATGTCTTACTTGTATAGTAGATCACATGTGACAATTTGTCAATCCTTTATCCCAAAATAGCATCAATTGCATAGTCTGATGCATTGCACATGAACTCAAAAGATTGGGTCCAATTAGATAAGTGAATGATAGGAACAGAAGTTAACTCCTTGAGATTCTCAAATGCCTTAAGACATTCATGGGTAAAGTTAAATGGGACATCCTTGGACAATAAATTAGTTAGGGGCCTAGCAATCTTGCTAAAGTCCTTAATAAATCTTCTATAAAACCCTACATGTCCTAAGAAAGCCCTAATGTCCTTTACTGTTGTTGGTAGAGGAAGATTGGCAATGAGGTCTACCTTGGCCTGATCCACCTTTATATCACTTTTTGAGATGACATGGTTCAAAACAATGTCTCGTTGAACCATGAAATGACATTTTCCCCAATTGAGTGTTAAGTTCTTTTCTTTACATCTTTTAAAACTAACTCAAGATAATGGAGCCATTTAGAAAATGTGAAGCCAAAAATGTAGAAATCATTCATGAAAATTTTCAAAAATCTTTCCACCATACCAGGGAAGATGTTCACCATACATATTTGGAAAGTGGTTGGGGCATTACATAACCTAAAGGACATGCGACGATAAGCAAAGGTCCCAAAAGAAAAAGTAAAGGTGGTCTTCTCTTGGTCCTCAGGGACTATGAGAATTTGGTTATAGCTAGAATAACCATCAAGGAAACAGTAATACTCATGTCCAGTTAATTGCTTTAACATCTTGTCAATGAATAGTAAAGAAAAGTGGTCTTTCCTAGTTGTCATATTAAGTTTCCTATAATCAATGCAAATTCACCAACCGGTTTGTTTGTAGTTGGAGCGAAACTCATTATCATCATTCAATATTAACCTATCAAAGTTTATTGAATGATGAGTAATCTATGTAATATATATCCAGTCTACATAATCATAGCAACAGAGCACAAGAGAGAAAACAAAACTTACTCATAGTATCTCAATTCACATAAACTTCATCTCAACCTTAGAACTAAAAATATAGCCAAGTATGATAACGACAAGCATTAAAATAAACGATAAAGAACGAGAAATACAAGACATAATTAAAGAAAAAAAATGAACTTTTATTATTAAGAACCTAAGATTACAACTAGAACAATGCTAGAAAGTCTTCCACAATAATAGAGAAATATTCTAATCCTAGAAGGTGGAAGCTCCTCTAGATCTACACAAGGGGTCATTTTATAAACTTACAAAAGTTTGCTTATGTCAGAAATAAATCCGAATACAAAATTTCATTTTTAATTTTGAATACAAGATATTTATAATTGAGAATCATATTTACCAAAGACTGAGTCAAAAATATCCTATGCTGGCACTTGAGAGGTGTCAATTTACATTTAAATGTTTGGAACATGTTCACATCAGCTAGGATCTACTTTGACTTCTTCCACTTGTTAGTTGATATTTTTCCCAGTATTTAGACATAGAAAATATGTGTTCGATCTATTGACGCAGCTCTAGAATTTTCCATGTGAAAATATTTTCTTTTCTGACACAATTATTCTTTTTCTCATCTTTTTTTCTTAGATTCTTTCTAAATCCTCAGGTTCCTGTCAAATTTATATAAAAATATCTCGAGTAACATTATTTATATACAAAATAGATAAATATAGGAATAAAATATGTATAAATTATGAGTTAATCATTGGGTGTAGTAGGAGAATGGATTTTTGAATGTTTGGGTTGGCCTGTAGAGCTCTGACTTTCCTGAGCTTTGATTTTTGGGGTGACCCGTGGGTAGCCTAGACTGGTCACTCTCGCATTTGAGCCAAAGCAAGCCCTATTTTGGTGGTTTCTTGGTTTGGGTTTTGGTGTTTAATTGCGATAAATAGTGTTTTGGTTTTATAAATATTCTAGTGATTTATAAATGAATTTGAAAATGATTTTTAGAAAATATACTAATGTTTTGAAAAGAAGTTCTGTGGTTATCTGATGTGGTGAGCCAAGATACTTGAGGCTCATGTTGCCTGGGACTAAGAAATATGACGACATTTTCGAATGATTGAGTACGTTACCTAGGTTAGAGACCAAGAAGTTACTGGCAAGTGGTCGTTGGATTTTGAAGGTATGATACTCCTGAATTGTCGTTCATAAGGCCGAGGCTGAGGTTCGTGGATTGAGGTGCCATCCAAACCTAGAAGTTTGACACTCCAATTGCTTTGGGTGTTGAGACCTAGGGTGTTATTTGAGCCTAGAGGTATGACATTTCGATTGTTCTAGGCATCATGGTGTGGACGTCAAAAGGATGTACCCTATAGGTGTGTGGTCCGTGTGGGTAGAATACGTACCCCGTTTCTGGTGATATCCTGAGAGATGATGACTCCTCTAGGTGTAGGATGAGCAAACTTTTTTGGTGGTGTGGATTGCCTTTGGAGGGTCCTTCAGGTCAAAGGAGCTCGTGATGAACTTACTTATTACAGGGTAGCTTGTTCGTGATAGTGTAGTACATTTCGATGGCTACTTGTGATTAAAGTTGTTTGCTTGGTGTCTAACAACACGACTCAAGGTGTTTTTTAGTGTTTCTGCCTACATGGCAATGCAGTTTTTTGCAAGTTTGGCTAGTACAACTTAATTTTGTGGTGTTGGTGTTTTTTTGGTGCTAGTGGTGTTTTCAAAGAAAATAAATTGGTTTTGGAAAAATGTTTTAAATTCAATTTGATTCTAATCAATGGTTCTATTCCGATTTTGTATGGTTTTTCATGGAATGTGTGCTTAGTGACTTTTTGGTCACTCACACGTGCTTTTCTGTGGTTTTAGTTACAAGTGTAGACGAGTAGTGGTGTTTAGTCCTAGTGCCTATATAGTCGGAGTCACCTAGTCGTTTACTACAAGTTCTTGGTAGTTAGATACTTTAATTATTTTATAAATCGAATATTTAATTATGCTTAATTTATTTAGACTAATAAATCTTAGGTGTAACGACGTAGGCCATTACAAGACTCAAATAAATATCAAACCTAAATGAGCTAGCTTGACTCGACTTGTTCGGCTCATTTACTACCTTAATTAAAATCATACTTGATTAATTAAGTCTCATTTTGAATAGTAATTAAATTAATGAGTTCAAACTCAAATTTTCCAAATCAAGAAATTTAAATGGTACCACATATGGCGTACAAAAATGCTAACCAAAGGTTACCATTCCATGTCCTTTTTCACACTAAGGGCCTGTTTGTATACAAATATTGATAGGAATTGCTAAAAATTGGAATTCCAGAGTCAACAGGAATTGCCTGGAATTTGAAAGTAAAGGAAATTAATTTCTTGTTGACCAAGTTTCTTGCTATTTATGCTTGTTCAGGAAAGCAAAGGAAATGAGAAAGAACTCTCCCACAACCGCTGGTCACACCCACAGCCACAGCCCCACTTGCCTCACCCCCAACCCAATAGCCACAACCACACCGCACTCCTCCACATCACTCAAACCCATCGTCGCTAGACCCGCCTAAATTGTTGAGCCCCCCACCCTCGAGCAAGCACACAGAAGAAGAGGCGAGGAAATAACGGAGGAAAAAACCCACCAAGCTCCCCACTGGAGAGTCCTATCCATCGTCAGCCTTCACGTACAGCCTGCCAAAACTGCTAGCTCACCTTCTCCGCACCACCCACTACATGCACTATCCGACACACCTCTGTCGATTTCCTGTTGCTCTCACAAGCTCCAGCCATCGACGAAGAAGGAGGACAAGGCAGGGTGGGAAGGAGGAGGAGGAGGAGGTAAGGAAGATGAGGCGAAGGAGGAGGACAGAGCAGGGAGGAGAGGAGACAGAGGAGGAGGAGGAAAAAGGGAGGAAGATGAGGCAAAGGAGGAGGGCAACGTACAGAAGGGACGAAGACTCAAGAAGGAGGAGGGGGACTTGAGGAGAACAGGGCATTGAGAGGAGGAGGCGGAGGAGGGGGACGAGGCAGGGAGGGGACGAGGTGGGCAGACCGCACGAAGGCTCGAGAGGAGGAGGGGGACTTGTAGATGATAGGTTGTGAGAGGAGGAGGCGGAGGAGGAGGAGGACTCGGGGAGGACAGGGTAGTGAGAGGAGGAGGAGGAGGAGGAGGAGGAGGACGGGGTAAAGAGGGGACAAGGTGGAAGACGGGGTAGATTCCGTCGAAATTCTATTAGGTAGGGTAGGAAATGAAAAGGACTGTGATTTATATACTCTAGAAAGTAAAGGAATTAAGTTTTCTTTGAAATCATTTCTGATTAAGTGCACAAACACCTTTATTTTGTATAGTCAACTGAAAATGGAATTCCTATTAAATCATTTTCTTCACTTTCTGATGCACAAATCCCTCCTAGATATTGTTGCACTTGTCAACGATATTTGCTATAATAAAAGTCAAACCTAATCTGTTCCCATTGTAAATTCACAGTCTACAAATATGTTGCCTCAATAAAGTGGGTTCATTTATTTTGATGATGTACACTTCACCAGTTTACAAGTTTTTCTCTATTATCTACTAATTATTTAAAAAACCTTTGGTTTCTTGATTTTCTTCACCTTGTATAATCATAAATTTCTAATTATTTATGTGTTCAAAAATATGGACAAGTCTATTGCTCTCAGCAATAAGAAGTATGTAAGCGTCATCCGAAAGAAAATAAACTCTATACACATACAAGTACCTAGTCATAGTAGGAGACTTGATATGTTATGGTTTGGTCGCACGTGAGTCCATAACTATAACTATTGGATCAAGATGGAAATCACTATTGTAATAGTAATCCAACTTAATTCAATGGTTGTTATTCTAGACTCACATGACTCTAAACCGCAATGGATAATTGGCCGTCATAGTAGAGCTTAA
>JAMKQA010047935.1:0-13293 GCA_024699735.1 Posidonia australis | reverse complement strand
TATATATATATATATATATATATATATATATATATATATATAGTTATGTGTGTATGTAACGCCCCGATCTTGGGCACGCTACCAAGATCCCAGTATCATAAGCAAAACTACACTAATTACAGTAAAATTAAATAACTGTATCTAAGACAGGCCTCTAGGAAACGATGTGCGGCTAGAAGCTCGTACTTCGGCACTGAAACTCAACTACACCTGAAAATTAAACAAAACACGCGTGAGTAACATCTAAGTCACTTAGTACGCATCCCAAACACACAAACAACAAAATCCGGCAAAAGCGCCAAAAATTTGACTTTTAATTTGTAAAACATTGTTTTCTTTTGAAAATTCAATTTTAAAACATTATTTCCTTTTTCCTTTGAAATCACTTGGGAATTTGTTCCTAGAACTATGCTTTTCTCAAAATTCACTTTCCTTTTCTTTTTTAAAACATTTGGAAATTGTCTCCAAAACCATATTTTTCTCAAAGCTCATTTTTTCTTTCCCATTTTATACTTTTTCAAAACCTTTCTCATATTTTGAGAAATCCACATTTTTTGACCAGATCCAGCCTAAAACGCAATGCCTCTTCGGCTCAAAACCAAAATCGCAAGCATTGGCAGGTAACTGGTTAAAACACAATTCATATTCATTTCTAGGATTTTAGGACCTTTCACAAGTCCAATCCTAGCCAAACCATTTTTCTTTCATTTTCACGAAATCACATACTTTTGTTTTTATTTCCACTTTACTTATTGATGTTACCTTGATCTGGGATACCCACACACACAAGCAATAAGTGAGGACACCATTTTGCCTACCTCCCTGCACTGCTGCAGTGAAGTTCCCCGTGCGGGAGGACATTGCCTCGACCCACTTGCCTCAATTTCTTTTCATATACGTCTTTATCTGACATATCATCGGTGACCCGAACAACTAGGTTCAATAACCTAGGCTCAGCCTACACCGTCGGTGACTCGAACACCTAGGTCTTATATTCCTAGGCCCAACCTACACCGTCACGAGCTCGGTTATCCGAACACCCAAGCCCATATACCCAGGCTCAGCCTACACTGTCTCAAGCTCGACAACCATAGTCATATCTGTCAATTGGTTTCATTAGAGTCTCATACTCCTACCACATTGTCGACACCAACCTCCATGGTTCCTCAACACATTATTAGTGTTTTATTTTCAAAACTCTTTAAGTTTTCCTTTTTCAAAACCATTTCCATTCTATTCTTTTGGTTGCAGGAATCTTTTCTCATGCAACACCTGACTCTCTTTTGGGGTCTCAACTTAATTCATGAAAAACCATGCTTTTTAAATCAAAAATTGGGTCTCATACCCAAAATTACTCAAAAACCATATATTAAATCACTTTTATTCTTTTTTAGGGCTTTAAACCCAAAACAATTCCCAAATACACTTATTGGGGTTCCATATTCCTCCATGTCCTTTACATGGGGACAACACCATTAACACTCATTCATTGGTCAATTAAAACCTTTTATTTCCATTTTATGTTCACATTTATATAAATATATGGGCTAGGGCAAAATCGACAGATCGAAAACTAGGTTCGGTATACCGAAAATCCCTAGTTTGGTATGCAGAACATTTTCGGTATACCAAAACTCCCTGTTTCAGTCAATCGGATGATTTCAACCTATCGAAACCAAGTATCTTGGCTTAATCTGATAGGAATTAGGTATGTCGAATGCCCGCAACTAGGGCACCTCCCTTGTTGCAGCCAACACATTCGCCAGAAGTGGGAGCCTATGGCGGACTCCTCAAACAAGCATCACAAAATACCAATAAATCATGGAATGTAGACCCTTGAGTCTACTTCGAAACCCCTCAAATCATTCAATAATCCATTAACTATGCAATTCATACGAAAATTACAATGGAGTGAAGCTCATTAACATCTACTATAGCTTACATCCCTAAATCTCGTATAACCCTACCAATTTCCATCCTAACCGCATGATATCTACATATTCATGCTATTTATCACATTTCCATCCATTCTACTATTTTTCTACGATTCTACATGCATTTATCTCTATTTTATACATTTAACATGTCAGGTTATAAGAAGAGAACGGAGGAGAGGAGTCGCATACCTCCTCTGGTGAGCTTCCCCTAACTCCGACGAGCCTCTCTGTGTCCCAACGAAGCCTTCTCCCCACCGGTGGACCACGGCTCGACACTCCTCTGGCTCGCACACCTTCCTTCCTTTCCCTCTTTTCTCCCACGTATCCTTTTTTGCTCTTCCACCCACCTCCGTCCCTCTTTATCTCCTCCTCCTCCTCGCATCGCGCCAGCTACCCATCTCATCGTCCTCATGTTGGAGGGGACGGGGAGGCATGAGTACCTCCTGTAATGGCATGGGTCGTGAGAAGAAGAAGAGAGGGGAAGATGGAGACGACGGTTTGTGAGGGAAAAGTGAGAAAAAGAAAAGGAAGAAAAGAAAAAGAACGGGCATGCAAACCGAAGCGACTATGCATCCCCAAATTGGACTCCACATTGGTCCCAAATCACAACCAAGTGCACAGTAAGCCAACCAAATCCTCACAATCACAAGGAACAAAAGATTATCCATTAATAACCATTTATGCAATATTATAATTAATTACATAGTTTACCATTAAAATGGATAATCAGGCCTAGGTGTCACATCCTATCCCCTTAAAAGAATTTCGTTCTCGAAATTCAGCTCTAATAAAACAAGTACGGATGCTGTCTCTGGATGTCCACCTCGCGCTCCCTGGTAGCTTCCTCTGTACCATGGTGTTACCACTAAACTAACACCATTGGAATCACTTTATTCCTGAGGACTTGTTCTTTTCTATCCAGTATCTGAAATACATTCTCAACCATGGACATGTCCTCCCGTAGCTCCTTTGGCTGCACTGGTATCACCTAAGACGCATCAGCTAAACACTTCCTCAACATAGATACATGGAAGGTGTTGTGCACACCAACCAACTCTGGAGGCAGATCTTGTTTGTAAGCTACCTCACCAACCCTCTTGGTAATCTGGTACGATCTGATGTATCTTGGGCTCAACTTGCCTCTCTTCCTGAACCGCATCACACTCTTGGTTGGTGACACCTTAAGAAAAATGAAGTGTCCTACCTCGAATTCCAGAAATCTCTACTTCCTATCAGTATAGCTTTTCTGCCGGCTCTGGGCAGACAATAGCCTCTTCCTGATCAGATTCACCTTGCCCTCGTACTACTGTACAATCTCGGGCCCAACTAACTATCTCTCACCCACCTCACTCTAATAAGTGGGTGTTCTGCAGAGTCTACCATACAATGCCTCATATGGTGCCATACTAATACTAGCGTGATAACTATTGTTATATGCAAACTCAATCAGTGGTAAGTGATCCTCCCAGCTACCACCAAAGTCCAAGGCACAGGCCCTCAGCATGTCCTCTAGTGTCTGGATGGTCCTCTCTGTCTGGCCATCCATCTAGGGGTGGAAGGTTGTACTAAAGTTCAGCATCGTGCCAAAAGCCTTCTGTAGAGCTCCCCAGAACCTCGATGTGAACCTTGTGTCTCTATCAGACACAATAGACACTGAGACACCGTGCAATCTAACAATCTCCGCCACATACAACTCTACCAGCTTTGCCAAAGGAAGATTCACCCTCATTGGCAAGAAATGTGTCGATTTTGTATGGCGATCCACTATCACCCAAACTGTATCATTCTTTCTTTGAGTTTGTGGCAAACCCATCACAAAGTTCATCAACACATTTTCTCATTTCCACACTAGAATGTCCAAAGGTTGCAATGTCCCTTCGGACTTCTGTGGTAGGTTGCACACTGTGCCGCATGCTCAACTATCTCTCTCTTCATCCTAGGCCACCAAAAATTCCTCTTCAAGTCTTTATACATCTTGGTGCTTCCTAGGTGAATAGTGTATCTGGAGCAGTGAGTTTCATCCAACAAACTGTTCTTGATTTCCTCTATTTGAGGTACATATATTCTCAGATCGTACCACAACCTACCATTTACCCAGACTGAAAACTGAGGGGCATTACCAGCTTCCAACTTCCTCTAGATATCTGACACAAAAGAATCATATTACTGAGCTGTGACAATCGCCTCGATCATCCTCGGCCGAACAGACAAATTGGCCACCACCACTCTAACAGTTCCCTGAGACTGTCTCCGAGGCCTGCACTCCACTAGTTCCTCTAGCAATTTCCATTCATGAATCATCAGACTAGCCATGACATGAGTGCGTCTGCTCAGAGCATCTACAACCACATTTGCTTTCCCTGGGTGGTATGACAAACTAAAATCATAATCTTCGATGTACTCCACCCAGCGCCTCTGTCTCAGGTTCAAATCCTTCTGAGTAGAAATGTACTTTAGACTCTTATGGCCTGTGTAAACCTCAAACTGTTCACCATACAAATAATGTCTCCAAATCTTCAAGGTGAACACAACAGCTACCATCTCCATATCATGGGTGGGATAGTTCTTCTCATGATCTTTCAGTTGGCGCGAGGCATACGCCACCACCCTATCATGCTGCATTAGCACACACCCCAAACTAGTACCATAGGCATCACTATAGACTATAAAACTGCCACTCCCACAGGGCAAGGTCAAAACTAGGGCAGACACCAGACGAGCCTTCAACTCGTTGAAGCTCTCCTTGCACTGCCAATCCCAGGCAAAGTGCGCTTCCTTTTTGGTCAATCTGGCCAACAGTGCAGCAATCTTGGAGAAATCTTGGATGAATCTCCTATAATATCCTGCCAGGCTGAGAAAACTTCTAATCTCAGTTACTATCTTTGGTCTGGCCCAACTGCTCACAGCCTCTACTTTGGCTGGATCTACCTTGATGCCTTCCCTTAAAATAATATGACCAAGGAAGGACACCTCCTCCAACCAAAACTCACACTTGGACAACTTGGCATAAAGCTAATGTTACCTCAAAGTCTCTAGTACGATCCTCAAATGCCTCCGATGGGTCTGAACATCTAGAGAATACCCCAGAACGTCATCCACGAAGATGACCACAAACTGATCCAAATAGGGCCTGAACACCCTATTCATTAGGTCCATAAAAGCATCTGGAGTATTCGTCAACTCGAATGGCATAACAAAAAACTCATAATGTCCATAACAGGTGCAAAAGGCTGTCTTCAGCACATCTGGTTCACAAATCCTCAACTGATGGTATCCAGATCTTAAGTCTTTCTTGGAAAACACCAATGCTCCTCTACGTGAAGATATACTTCAAGCTCTGATGATTGGTGAAGACCTCAAATTGCACCCCATAGAGATAGTGTCGCCAGAGCTTGAGAGCAAACACTATGGCAACCATCTCCAAATCGTGGGTCGGGTAGTTCTTCTCATGATCCTTCAACTGGCACGAAGCATAAGCGATGACATTGCCATGCTGCATCAGAACACACCTTAACCCAACACCACTAGCATCACTATACACAGTGAAACCACCACTTCCAGAAGGTAGAGTTAACATAGGAGCAGAAAGCAGACGAGACTTTAGCTCTTCGAAACTCGCCTCACAATTCTGGTCCCAGCAAAAAGGAACTCCCTTATTGGTCAACTCTATCAAGGGTGCAGCTATGGAGGAGAAATCCCTGATAAACCTCCTATAATAGCCCGCTAGACCCAAGAAACTTCTGATTTCTGACACAGTCCTAGGTCGCTTCCAACTCCTCACCACCTCGACCTTGGCAGGATCCACTCTGATGCCTTCTCCAGAAATCAAAAGGCCAAGGAACATTACTTTGCTCAGCCAAAACTCATACTTGGAGAATTTGGCGTATGGTTGATGACGCCTCAGAGTATCCAAAACCGCCCTCAGGTACAAGGCATGAGATTCAACATCAGGAGAATAGACCAGCACGTCATCAACAAAAACCACGACAAACTGGTCCAGAAAAGGGTTGAAAATCCTATTCATCAGATCCATGAACGCAGCTGGTGCATTAGTCAAGCCGAAAGGCATGACCGTGAACTCGTAATGCCCGTACCGTGTTCGGAAAGTAGTCTTATGAATGTCTGAGTCTCGTATCCTCAACTGGTGATACCCTGACCTCAGATCAATCTTCGAGAACACCGATGCAGGTTGCAATTGGTCGAACAGGTCATCAATGTAGGCCAAAGGATACTTGTTCTTCACCGTGATCTGGTTCAACATCCGATAATCTATACATAGTCGGAGTGAACCATCCTTCATACGGACGAACAAGACAAGTGCTCCCCACGGAGACACACTTGGCCTGATAAACCCCTTGTCCAGCAACTCCTGCAATTGAGTCTTGAGCTCTCGCAATTCCGCTGGCCCACGCGATAAGGAGGCTTCGACACAGTACTAGAACCGGGGATTAGATTGATCGAGAACTCTACTTCCCTGTGAGGTGGCATACCAGGCAGATCGTTAGGGAAAATGTCAGGATATTCACACACCACAGAGATGTTGTGAACACCCAACTTAGGAGAAGTGAAGATAACTATACTGGCTAGATATCCCACGCAACCCTTGACCAAAGACTTATAAGCTTTCATAGCTGAAATGACAAACTTAGGCTCACCCTAACACCCACCATGCACAAAGAAAGACCCATCCTCAGGAGACCCAAAAAAAACTCTCCTCCCAGCACAGTCGATAAAAGTGGACTATTGCGCCAACCAATCCATGTCGAGTATCACATCATACTCCTGCATGTCCATCACGATCAGGCTGGCGTCAAACTCTCTGCCATTCAGCGTCAAGTCAACAGACCGCAGATACCTCCATGCCAAATTGTGCTCCCTTAGTGGCGTCACCACGCTGAGATGAATGGCCAGTCTAGCTGGTCTCTCTCCCAACTCCGCCGCGAAAGTCTCAGAGATAAAGGAGAAAGAATTCCCTAAGTCAAACAACACTTTGGCCATCCGGCCAGCCACAATAAAAGAACCTGATCGCCAAACAAAACAACACCACACATCCATACAATCAGGTAGATGTCCAGATTACAAGGAGATTACAACATGTCTCAGAGGGTTACAAGACCAACTATTTATCCTTACCCTCAACAACATCTCCCGAAGACCCAGCGCCTGGAGCTGCAATGGTGAACACCCGTCCCTTAGTCGGCTGCTGTGGCGTGCTTACTGCCTTCTTAGGCGGTTCTGGACAGGATCTCTGAACGTGTCCTACCTTCCCACAATTATAGCACATCACCGAGGTTGGGGTTCGCCTAGGTTGGGGACAGTATGCAGCGATGTGGCCCACCTGACCACAATTGAAGCACTGGTTCCCACAGGGAACGCTGGACCCTGTTTGACTGAGGCTATCACCGCTAGCCCTAGCAAAATTCTGTTGGCCCGCAGAGGAAACACTGGACCTCGCCTTCCACTTCTTTTCAGGGCTATCCGAACTACCAGCACTTGGTGGACCAGAGAAAGAGAACCAAAAGGTAAAAGAAGACTTACCCTTCCCCTTGGGACGACTCTCCAGAAACTTCTGATGCTCCGCCTCGAAGCGATAAGCCTTCCCAACCTCTACGCCCATCACCATCACAGTCTAGCACTTGTAGCCCATCACCTTCACCCGTAGCCCAGGGTTCAAGCCATCTAGAAACCTCTACGCTCGCTCTTCCTTAGACTCATAGGCAGGGGCAAAGCGTTTCAGTCAAGCGAACTCAGTCACATACTCGAGCACCGACATCGTGCTCTACTCTAGACTCCGGAAATCTCGGTGAAGCTGCTCCTTCACATGAGTGGGAAAATACTTGTCATAGAAGGCCACCTTGAAATCCTTCCACTGGATGCTAACAGTGCCTGAGTTTGGGAACTTCAGCCGTCTCATAGACTTCCACCACCTATCTGCCTCACCATCCAGTAGGTAGGTCGTCAGCCGCACCTAATGCTCCTCTAGGCACGCCATGCCCTCCAACATCTTCACCAACTTCTCCAACCAGGCCTCGCTCTCCTCAGCACTGACCTTGCCTTTGAACGACGGCGGACGAAGCTTCATGAACTGGTTCTATCATGGGTCACCCGACGGTTCACTGGCACTACTCTTGCTGAACGCGTGAGAGATCCTGTGTGCCACACTCAATTCTGCAAGAACAAACTTCCATCAGCCTATGTCCTCTCGAGACTCGATCTCCTCGATAGGGGCCTTGCCCTTACGACAACGAGGAGGCATCCTGTCAGAGAAAGGCAAAGTACCTGCACTACAGACAAAGCAACAACCAAAAAATCATGGCGAGAAATCAAGTGCAGACTCTACCATGCATGAAAAACCTATGGAGTGTCTAGACCGGACACCCTAGGTGTAGTGCAACCTAGTGAACCTAGAGCTTTGATACCAAAAATTGTCACGACCCACATTATCCACAATAATTTAAAACAAATTAAATTATAGGAAAATTGAAGCCAAGTAATAAATATCTAACTACCAAGAACCTGTGTGTGCGGCTTGGAGACTCCAGACTATATACACTACACTAACTCTTTGCATGCCTGCACCTGCAACCAAAACACGAGGAAAAACGTATGAGTGACAAAAGTCACCCAGTACACATCCTAAGAAAAAACCATGAAAAACAAAACTATAATCAATTTTCCTTTTAAACTCATTTCGCAAACCATTTCTCGAAACCTCATAAACTATGCCCACACCGGCGAAAACCACAACTGGGGCTTTACTAGCCCAAAGCCACAAGCAAAGGCCCTCGATGGCCAAAACCACACACAGTGAGTCGGGAAGCCCGACGCTAGGCAACCTAACTCTGGTCACACGCAGTCCGTTGAGGTGCGACCACGGCGTTCTGTACTGCCACGGTGTGCTACCCTATGTAGGAGCCAACCACTGTTCCATGATTCGCCCACCTGTAGAACCCTCACAAAGTCAACCCCTCCATGGGAAGGCTGTCCTGTCTCTCATGAAGCTACCAACTACGGGGCACGTGTCCCACCCGCACTAGCCACCACAAGGTACGCCTTCTCAAGGCATCCTCGACACACAGTGCTCAGAAGGGAGTATCGTACCTCCACACTCGACGACACTCGAGCCTCAGTGCTCAAAGCGATAGCATGAGTATCATACCTCCCCATCATGCCACAAGACACCTCAACCCGTGGACCACAACCTTAGCCTTGAGACAACAGTTAAAGAGTCTCATACCTCCAGGACCCGACGCTCCTTAGCCTCAGGTATCTCAGCCCCTGACCTCAACCAGGGAGTCGCGCCCGACCACCCAAGAATGTCATCACATCCCCTGGTCCCGACGACATGGTCGCATACTGTCTCAGTCCATAAAAAGAAAACTAGGAAAACATTTTCCAAAATAGGCCAACTATTTCTTTGAAATCCAATTACAAAACCATTTTCGTATCTTTGAAAATTCTTCCAAAACTCAGCAAAGAGGCGCGTCAAGTGTCCTAGGGGACCACCATTGACGGCCCACAATCCCATCTTACAGGGACAAAACACTACAATCCAGAAAGCCCTCAGAAAACACATGTTATAAACATATTTGGGCCTAGAATCGGCATGCCGCAAGAAAATCCCTGATTCGGTAGACCGATCTGGATCGGTCGATCGAATTTGGTCAATGGTCAACACTCAAGCCAAAATCGGTATACCAAAATTGATTTGGTCGACCGAAATCTCCTAATTCGGACAACCATCCAAAATCAGACGACCAAATTTTGACCAAAGGACCTACTCTGATAGAAAAACCACATACCGAAATGGTTTGGTATGCCGAATTCTATGAAAAACAGAAAATGGTCTAAACCCTACAATCTAAAATCACCCCAACTGGGACCTCCGATCGAACCCCCTAAACAAGCACCAAAAATCTTGCATAAAACATAAGATATAGACCCTCGAGTCTACTCCAAATTCCAACAAACAAAACTAAAATCCATTCACCATGCATCAAGATATAAAATCACAAAGGCAGGAGGGTCGAAACGACTTAAAACACACCAACCGCCATAAATACCCATAAATTCTAATAAAATCACAATAAATTCTAGGAATGTAAATTTTACCTAGATTTCATGCAATCTTATCAATTTCTATCATTTTCATGCTATCTAATACATAAGGTGGAGATGCTTACCTGATAATGCGCTCCGGCGATCTCCGACCGAATCCAGTGAACTCTGACCACCACGGCCACACCACGACCCCAAGGATGCTCCACCCAAGCTCCACGCACCACCCGAGCCACCGCAGCCCTCTGCTTCTCTCCCTTAGTCTCTCTCTCTCTCTCGATGCATTATACAGGGGAAACAGGGGAGACAGGTGGAAGGAGAAGGGGGAAAAGGAGAAGGGGTGAAGGAGGAGGAGTGAGGAGGAAGGGAAGGAAAGGAGGGTGGGGAGGAGAAGAAATGCGTCGAGGAGGATGGGAAAGAAGAAGAAAGAAGGAGAAAACGGTGACGAACGGTGGAGGAGTGCGGTGCGACTTATAAAGCCTGCGCACGTAGTAGTTGGGAGCGTGCTCACCTACACGTGTCAGCCACCGGCACACTGCACGAGCACACCGGCTACTCCACCCAACCACCAGCCATAACCAACGACCCACGAGTGCGGGCCCCATAAGGACCCCACACCTAGGCCCCACATGGACCCACACCCGAGCCCCACACGCACAGTGCCACAATGCACAGTGCCAACCACGCACAGGGACTCACAAAAAAAAGTCAGCCCATGAGGCCCAAGCCTAAAAGCACAAAACCACACAACAAGCCTCGGAACAGTAACACCCGTCCAAGAATAAAATTCATTAAAATGTAAATAATTACAAAATAAATTTTACGGGTGTTACAACAGTAATGGAGAATACTCTCCCCTTGGTAGGCTGATGTGGTGCATCTCCTGCTAGCTTTTGCTGACTAGGACAGTCCTATTGGTAGTGCCCTGACTTCCTACAGTTGTAGCATATTACACTATCTAAGCTCCTCTGCTTGTGCCAACACTGTGCTGCTACATGCCCCTTCTTGCCACAGACGTGGCATGGTCCCACCTGTGGGCCACTACTGGACCCTGCATGGCTGAAACCCACAATCACTTCTCTACCAGATGTAGGCTATTGTTTCTGTTTCTTCCTAGAGCTACCAGAACTCTTAGAACTTGATGCTTCAATCACTGACGGTCGAGAAACGAAAGGTCAGGAGACCGAAGGTCGAAAGACAGACTTCCTCCCCTTTCCTTATTGGGATACTCTTCCTAGAATAGCCTACGATCATCCTCATAGTGGCTTGCACGCTAAACAGCTTCCGCTAAAGTCTAGCATCTGAAGCCAATAACTCTGGATCTCAACATAGGATTCAATCCTTCCACGAACTTCTTGGCTTTGTTCTAATCGAAAACTACAGCCTGAGAGAACTACTCCAGCCGAATGATGGACGACTCATATTCAGCCACGGTCTGGCCCCCTGCTTCAAGTTCCTGAATTCTCGATCTAGCTTGTCCCTCTCATGCTCAAGGAAAAACCACACATAGAACGCCTCTCAGAACTCCTCCCAAGAGATCATCAGTAGGTTAGCATTTGGAAATTTGGTGCAGTGCACGGCCCTCCACCACTGATCCACAACACCCTTAAGTTGAAACGCTGCGATATGGACCCACTTCTCCATTGGACACTTGATCCCCTCTAGGATCTTCTCCACCTCCAGGAACCAAGCCTTACACTCCTCTGGTGTGTTGCGCCCATCAAAAGTCAGCACGCCAAGCTGGCGGAACTACTTAATCCACGATTCTCCCTTCGCCTCATCTCTGCTACTACTGCCAAAGGACTGGGCGAAACCTCGCATCATCTCGCCAAACTCTCATCTCATACCCGTCCATACACTACCCTCACCCGTCTCGGAGTCGGCGAGATATCTTCCAGCACAATAAAACACAACAACCAAAATTTCAAGTGTACGACTCTCTATTGTGCAGTTCTAGGGAGCCACTAAACCAGACATCACCAAGCCTGTGCACTAGGTGTAATTTTAGCTCTAATACTACTCTGTAACGCCTCGATCCCTGGTACACTACCAAGATCCCAGTATCATATGCAAAATTACACTAATTACAGTAAAATTAAATAACTATAACTAAGGCTCACTTCTAGGAAATGATGTGTGGCTAGAAGCTCCTACTCCGGTACTGGAACTCGACTGCACATGATCTGCACCTAAAAACCAAACAAAGCACGCTAGAGTGACATCTAAGTCGCCCAGTACGCGTCCCAAACACACAAACAACAAAATCCAGCAAACGCGCCAAAAATTCAACTTTTAATTTATAAAACTTGGTTTTCTTTTGAAAATCCAATTTTAAAACATTATTTCCTTTTTCCTTTGAAATCACTTGGGAATCTATTCCTAAAACTATGCTTTTCTCAAAATTCACTTTCCTTTTCTTTTTTAAAACATTTGGAAATTGTCTCTAAAACCATATTTTTCTCAAAGCTCATCTTTTCTTTCCCCTTTTATAGTTTTTCAAAACCTTTCTAATATTCTAAGAAATCCACATATTTTGACTAGATCTAGCCTAAAACACAATGCCTCTCGGGCTCAAAAACAAAATCACATGCATTGGCAGGTAACTGGTTAAAACACAATTCATATTCATTTCTAGGATTTTAGGACCATTCACAAGTCAAATCCTAGCCAAACTATTTTTATTTCATTATCACGAAATCACATACTTTTCATTTCATTTCCACTTTACTTGTTGATGTTACCTTGATCAAGGGTAACCAGTCACAGAAGTAGTAGGTGAGAACACCATTTTCCCTACCTCCCTGCACTACCGTGGTGAAGTTTCCCGTGTGGGAGGACACTGGCCTAGCCCACTAGCCTCAATTTCATCACCTCCGTCACTTTCATCATTTGTCTTGGTTGTTGTCTTCCTAAAATATACAAAAAAATAGAATAAGTTAGTTTGTATACGATTCAAAAATGTAATAAAAAAAAGATAAAATAGTAAAAGCTTAATTGTATATGAAAAGAATTATATACATTTATGTACATATATACATATATGTATATACACATATGTGTATATACATATATGTATATACACATATGTGTGTGTATATATATATATATATATATATATATATATATATATAGGCTAATTTTCTGATAGGGCCCAACCTTACTTAAGTAAAGTGAGGCCCTTGAATTTTTTCAGTAAATCGTGTTGTATTTCATTCATAAATTACTGAAAAATTAATTTTAGTGTTTATTGAAAAGATAATTTCAGTATTTACTGAAAATGATTGAAATTATAATTTCA
>JAMKQA010047932.1:0-11366 GCA_024699735.1 Posidonia australis | reverse complement strand
AAATATATAAAATCAAGTACAAATAATGAATTAGATAATTATTTAGAATCCTCAATTGCTTTTAGTGATTTAGAAATAGATAACTTAAATATATTAAAATGGTGGTCTACTACAGCTATTAGGTTTCCTATAGTAGCAAAAATGGCAAAAGATTTACCAACGATTCCGGCGTCAACTGTGGCATCAGAATCTGCATTTTCTACAGGAAAAAGGGTATTAAATGATAAAAGATGTAGATTATCAGAGGAGTCTGTAGAAGCCTCCGTCTGCTTAAGAGATTGGTATGATGCGGTTGACCGTCTTCAAGGATTGAGCTTAAAGTCTGAATCAGAAGAAGACGATGATGCGACATCAACTTCAACAAGCAGAACAAACTCCCCAAATGAATAATTCTTGATGTAAAAATTTTAAAAAAATGTAAAACAAATGATGTAAATATCTTTTGTATTTTTTTATGTAAAAAAATGTTGTATTTCAAATATTTTTTTATTAATAAAAAAAAAATTTAAAATTCTTTTTTAGGCCTAATGGACCAGTCCTACCTGGCCTGGCCCGCTGGCCCGTAGGCCCGGCCCACATACGGGCCACCGGCCATGCCGGGCCCATGGCCTGGTTGAACAGGCCCGACCCAGCCTTCGGGCCAGCCCGGCCCAGTCCAGGCCCGTGCGGGCTGAGTGTTCCGTTTTCCTACTCTACGTGTAGGTGAGCACGCTTCCAGCTACTACGTGCGTAGGCTTTATAAGCTACACCGCACTCTTCTGCCGCTTGTCGCTGTCTTCTCCTTCTTTCTTCTTCTTTCCCTCCTCCACGGGCGTGCATCTCTCCTTCCCCACCTTTTTTTCCCTCTCCTTCTCCTCCTTCTCTACCCCCTTCTCCTTCCACCTGTCCTCCATTGCATCCCTTGTTTCTTCTTTTGTTTGCACGTCATTGAAGAGAGAGAGAGAGAGAGAGGGAGAGTAGCTGTGGCACTGTGGTGCCTCGTGGCAGCTTGGGAAGCTCTGGAGCGACGTCCCTGAGATCGTGGTGTTGCCATGGTCGTGCGGGGTCGCCGGTGTTCTTCGGAGTCAGTTGTAGATCGCCGGAGCGTATTTTCAGGTACACATCTCCAATCATTGTAATAGAGAGCATGAAAATGGTAGAAATTGATAGGATTGCATGAAATCTAGTTAAATTTACATTCCTAGAATTTATTGTGATTTTATGAGAATTTATAGTGGATTTATGGGCATTTATGCAGGTGGTTGCGTTTTAGGTCCTTTTGACCTTTCTGTTTTTGCGATTTTATATCTTGATGCATGGTGAATAGATTTTGGTTTTATTTGTGTAGATTTGGAGTAGACTCGAGGATCTACATCTTAGGTTTTATGCAAGATTTTTGGTATTTGTTTGAAGGGTCCGATCAGAGGTCCCAGTTGCAGTGATTTGGACTGTAGGGTTTGGGTCGTTTTCTATTTTTCGCAGAATTCAGCATACCGAACCATTTAGGTTTGTCGTTTTTCTGTCAGATTAGGTCTTCTGGTCAAAATTCGGTCGTTCAATTTTGGACAATCCCCCGAATCAGGAGATTTTAGTCGACCGAACCAGTTTCGGTATACCGATTTTGGCTTAAGTGTTGACCGTTGACTTGATTCGGTCGATCAATCCAGATCAGTTTACCGAACTAGGAATTTTCGGCATACCGAACCTATTTTCGGCACGTCAAATCTAGGCCCAATGAGTTTATAAAATATGATATTTGAGGATTTTCTGGATTGGTTTGTTTTGTCCCATTGAGAGGGATTGTGGGTTGTCAGTGGTGGTCTCCTAGAACCCCTGATGTGCCGTTTTGTCGAGGATTTTAGAAGAATTTTCAGAGATATAAAAATGGTTTTGGAAAATTGATTTCAAAGAAATAGTTGGCTTGTTTGGAAAATATTTGCTTGGTTTTCTATGTGCAAGCCGTGACAGTGTGGGATCGTGTCGTCTGACCTGGGAATGTGACAACATTCTCAGGTGGTTGGACGCGACTCCTTGGTTGAGGTCAGGGGCCGAGCTACTTGAGGCTAAGGGGTGTCGGGTCTTGGAGGTATGAGACTCTTTGACTGTCGTCTCAAGGCTAGGGTTGTGGTCCACGGGTTGAGGTGTCTTATGGCATGATGGGGAGGTATGATACTCCTACTGTCGCTGTGAGTACTGAGGCTCAGGTGTCATCAGGTGTGGAGGTATGACACTCCCTCCTGAGCACCATGTGTGGAGGACGCCGTGAGGTGGCAGACCCTGTGGTGGCCAATGTGGGTGGGACACGTGCCCTGTAGCTGGTAGCGTCCTAAGAGATAAAACAACTTTCCCAGGGAGGGGTTGGCTTTGTGAGGGTTTTCTAGGTAAGGAGAATTGCGGGATGGTGATCGCTCCTGCACAGGGTGGCTTCACCATGACAATGCAGAACGCTGTGGTTGCTCCTCGGCGGACTGCGTGTGGCCAGAGTTAGGTTGCCTGGCGGCAGGCTTCCTGACTCACAATGTGTGGTTTTGGCCATTGAGGGCCTTTGCTTCTGGTTTTGGGCTAGTAGAGCCCCAGTTGTGGTTTTGACCGGTGTGGGCCTGTTTTGTGAGGTTTTGAGAAAATAGTTTTGCGAAATGAATTTAAAAGGAAAATTGATTATAGTTTTGTTTTTCGTGGTTTTCGTGAGGTGCATACTGGGTGACTTTTGTCACTCATACGTTTTTCCTTGTGTTTTTGGTTTGCAAGTGTAGGCATGTAGAGGGTTAGCTTAGTGCATATAGTCTGGAGTCTCCTATCTACATACACAGGTTCCTAGTAGTTAGATATTTACTGTTTGACTTTAATTTTCCCGTAATTTAATTTGTATTAAATTATTGGGGAAAATGTGGGGCATTACAACACCGATCCATGGATTTTCAACTCATAATTCGGTCAACCGAATACTTCGGTTGGTCGAAATAATTGTTAGATAATACACTAAGCATACTAATCGATAGATCGAATTAATTCAGTAAATCGAATTAGGTTAATTTTTAAACTAAGTCTTCTACTTTGAAAATTCTTAATTTCCTTCTAATTTTGATAAATTGTTGTTCATCTAATGACTTTGTGAATTTATCTACTAATTGATCTTTAGTGGGAATGAATTCCAATTTTATAGCATTTTTTAATACATGATCACTAAGAAAGTGATATCTAAAGTTTATGTGTTTTATCCTAGAGTGATGTACATGATTCTTGGATAGATTTATAGTACTAAAATTATCACATAGGATTGAGATGCTTGAATAGGATAAATTAAGAGTTTGCCTTATCCATAAAACTTGTGTACAACAACACTCAACTGCTAGGTATTAAGTTTCAGTGGTTGACAAGGAGATATAGTTTTGTTTCTTACTAAATCAAGAAACTAATGAGTGTCCTAGAAAGTGACAAATACCACTAATGCTTCTTCTATCAATCTTACATCCTGCAAAATCTACATCATTATAAGCTATTAGCTCTAGACTTGAATTCCTAGGATAAAATAGTCCGTATTCCTTAGATCCTTGTAAATACCTAAGAATTCATTTAACTGCTATTAGATGAGATTCCCTAGGTGAGGCTTGAAATCTAGCACTCAAGTATACACTAAACATGATATTAGGTCTACTAGCAGTAGAATCTAGTAAAGATGTAATCGTTCTTCTATATTATTTTTGATCTACCTTTTGCTCAGTCTCATCTTTATCTAGCTTAGTGGAAGTACTCATTAGAGTTTTAGCGATTTTAACATTTTCTATACCAAATTTCTTTAATAGTTCCTTGGTATATTTTTCTTGATTAATAACAATTTTATCTTTCCTTTGTTTTATTTGTAATCCTAGAAAGAAAGATAGTTCTTCCATCATACTCATTTCAAATTCTTATTGCATAATGCTAGAAAATTCCTCACATAAGGCTTCATTTGTGAATCCAAAAATAATATCATCAATATAGATTTGTACTATCAATATGTTATTAGTCTCCCTTTTTATGAATAGGGTGGTATCAACTAATCCTATTGAAAATCCTTTTGCAATTATGGAATTTTTTAGTCTATTGTATCATATCCTAGGAGCTTGTTTTAGTTTATATAATGCCTTATTTAGCCTAAAGACATGATCAGGGCATGTTTTATCCTCAAATCTTGGAGGTTGTTTAATATAAACCTCTTCTTTTATAATGCCATTTAAAAAAGTACTTTTAACATCCATTTGAAATAATTTAAAACCCATATGTCTTGCATAGAATAATAACATTTTAATTGATTCTAACCTAGCAACAGGAGCATATGTTTCATCAAAATCACTCCATTCCTCTTGATTGTAACTGTGACATCTAGGCCTGATTATCCATTTTAATTGTAAACCATGTAATTAATTGTTATATTGCTTAAATGGTTTATTAATAGATAATCTGTTGTTTCTTAGATGTGTGAGCTTGTGGTTGGCTTTTTGTGCACCTGTTTGTGATCTGGCACTAATGTGGAGTCCGGTTTGAGGATGCACAGTCGCCTCAGTACGCGTGCCTGTCTTTTCTTCCTTTCTTTTCCTTTTTTTTCTCCTTTCTTTTCCTTCTTTTTCTCCTTTCTTTTCCCCTTCCTCTCACGAGCCCCCACCATTTTTCTGTCTCCTTCCTTCCCTTCCTCTACCCGTGGCACCAACGATGCCAATCCGTGCCTCACCGCCTCTTTTGACGCGATGGGTGGCCGACGCGACGCGGGTGGGAAAGAGGATAAAGGGAGGCTGCGACGTGCGAAGAGAGGATGAGGTGACCGAGAGAGGAGAAGAGAAAGAGGAACGACGCGCAACCGAGGAGTTGGTGAGCCGCTTGTGTGTTCCGTCTACGCGAGGAGGCTTCGCTGGAGTGCGGGGAGGGTCACCGAAGGGCTGACCTAGGTACACGACACCTTTCCCTTCCTCCGTCCAGTGTTTTATTAACAATGGGTTAATTGCATGAAAATTGAGTAAATGCATGAAAAATTGTGGAAAAATCATGAAATGAATGGGAATGTGATATATAACATGAGGATATAGATATCATGTGGTTAGGATTGGTTTTTGTGGGGGAAATGCAATTTTGGGGTTGAAGGCTACAGTAGTCGTTCTTGAGCCCCTTCCCCTTGTGATTTTCGTATGAACTGTGTAGTAGATGAAATCAGGAATGGTTTGAGGGGTTTCGAAGTAGACTCAAGGGTCTACACCTCATGATTTATTGATGATTTATGATGGGTGTTTGGAGGGTCCGATAGAGACTCCCACTTGGGTGATTTTTCACCGTCCAAAACAGGGGTGTGCCTTGTCTGCGAGGAATTCGGTATGCCGAATTTATTCGGTATGGCGAAATCCTGGTAAATTATGCCAGATCCTAGGTTTCGATAGACCGAAATCCTCTGGACGACCGAAACAGGGGGTTTCAGTATGTCGAAGATGTTCGATATACTGAAACAGGGAATTTTGGTATGCCGAATTGGAGATTCGGTCTGTCGTTTTTGCCTTGAATCTGGTATGCATAAATATGAATTTAAATGAAGGATAAATAGTTTTAATGGTATGTTGAGGATATGTTAATAATGTTTTCCCATTGTAATGACATGGAGGAATGTGGAACCCAAATAAATAGATTTGGACGTGGTTTTGGATTTTGATCCCATAAATGAATGAAAAGGATGATTTTGTGTGGTTTTGGGCATGAGAAGCAATTTATGATTTTAAGCATGATTTTCATGGCTTGAGTTGAGACTCCAGTGGAGGGCTAAGTGTTGCAAGGAGATAAAGTCCTGCAACGAAAAGAATGAAATGGAAAATGGTTTGAAAAGAAAGTTTAAAGAGAGTTTTGAAATGGAATACTAATAATGTGGTTGTCGAGTTGAGACGGTGTAGGCTGAGCTTGGGTTTTTATACCTAGTTGTTCGGGTCACCGACGGTGTAGGCTGAGCCTGGGTCGTTGTATCTAGTTATTTGGGTCACCGAGCTCGTGGCGGTGTAGGCTGAGCTTAGATTTTTGAGCCTAGTTGTTCGGGTCACGATGGTGTAGGCTGCGCCTAGGTCATTGTCTAAGGATCTTTAGGCTTCACTAGAGGGGGGGTGAATAGTGATTTAGTGAATAATCAACAAATTTTAAAGTTTTTTTATCAATTTACAATATTTCAAGTAATTTAAATATAACTAGGAAATTGATATTATGTTAAAGCATACAAAGAAAGGGGATGAGAGACAACGAATATGCACAAGTAGATTTATAGTGGTTCAGCCTCCCCGGCTTAGTCCACTCCTCGAGAACCCCTCAAGAATTTCACTAACCTGATCTTGTTCCGAGCCAAGATCGTGTCGTACACCCTTGACGAATCCTCGCCAAGCTTTGCAAGAAAACGCGGCTTCCTTCTCTCAATCCGGAGAAGAACCGTTACACTTGGATTTTACAACTCTTTTTCTACAATCTCCCAAACTCAATTTGGCTAAGTGGATGGATAAAAATGAAGCACTCTTGACTTGAGAGTTTTTCTAATGAGATAGGAGTGGAATGCTTGGAAACTTGAGTAGCTTGAAGCTCTATGTGAGTAGAAAGTATTGGTCCTATTATAGATCAAGAATGGGGGCCTATTTATAGGAAACCATGGGTGTAAGGATGTGTCAAACGTCTCTCTAACGTTCAGCAATGGCTACTGGTTCGGTATGTTGAAATCAAAACGGTCGACTGAAATGTGCAACGGTCGAGCATTTCGGTATACCAAAAATAATTCGGTATGCCGAAAACCTCTGATTTGGTATGCTGGAGAATTTCGGTATGCCGTTCTAGGTTTCTTTTCTGATTTTTCTAATCTACATATATTTCGGTATACCGAGGAAATTCGGTATGTCAAAAATGCCCTTAGTTCTATAATGAATGTTTTTCAATGAATGGTTGGTTTTGGGGCTAAGGCAATTTTCCTATGGCTCTATGTGGATATTTGGGAGATTAATACAAGTTCCTAGGTATACGCATAAATAGAAAATTACATCAAAATAAATACAAATTTTATTTAATTTTTCTTCTCCTTTTCCTTCATCTTGAATTCTTCTTGGTAGCACATGGATCTTTTTGCTTCTTCAAATATCGTCCCTTTTATGCATGAATCTTCTGAGTCTTTCAATGATCTTCCTTGCAAATATGAACTATGAAATATTCTCATAAAGCACATTAGTCTTTTGTTATCATCAAAATCAAGATAAGGCTAATAAAGCCAACACATTGGACCTAGTTGTTCGGGTCACCAATGAGACGTTAGACAGAGACGTATCCTCGTGCACATATGAAAATGAAATTGAGGCTGGTTGGCTTGGGCGGTGACATCCCGCACGGGGAATTTCACCGCGGCAGTGCATGAAGGTAGGGGAAAGGATGTCCTCGCCTACTGCTTGTGCGCTTGGTTACCCCTGATCAAGGTAACAACAATAAAGAAAAGTGAAAATGAATAAAGAAAATGAAATGTGATTTTGTCAGGACTGGACTGATGAAATAGTCTTAAAATCCTGAAATGGAATAATAGTGATGATGTTTTTACCAGTTGCCAGCTTGTATTTATGATTTGGTTTGAGCTCGAGAGGAATTGTGTTTTAGGCTGAATCTGGTCAGAAATGTGAATTTGTAAGTGTGGTTTTGGGAAGAAATCCCAAGTATTGAAAAAGATATGTTTTGGGAGATGAATTCCAATGGTTTTTAAAGAAAATGCAATGGTGTGTTTTTTGAAAAAGAAAAGGTGGTTTTGGAATGTGTTTCCAAATGTTTTGAGAAAAGAAACATGGCTTCTGAAAGAGCATGGATTTGGGATTGAATTCCCAAATAATTTCCAGTAAAAGGAAAGAGGATTTTCAAAAGAAAATCAAGTTTTGAAAAATAAAAGGAATGAGCTTTTCGGTTTTGCCGAGATTTTGTGGTTTGTATGTTTGAGGCGTGTACTGGGTGACTTAGATGTCATTCAAGCGTGCTTAGTTGGTTTTCAAGTGTAGATCGTGTGCAGTCGAGTCCCAATGCAGGAGTTGGAGCATCTAGCTGCACATTGTGATCCTGAAGGTGAGCCTTAGGTATAGTTATTTAAAGTTTTTGTAATTAGTGTAATTATGCTTGATACTGGGTTTTGGTAGCGTGCCCGGGATATAGGTGTTATAGAGTGGTATCAGAGCTAAGGTTACACCTAGTGCACCGGCATGGTGATGTCTGATCTAGTGGCTCCCTTGGACTGCACAATAGAGAGTCGTGCACCTGAATTTTGGATTGTTGTGTTTTGTGGTGTTGGCTGGAAGATGTCTCGCCGAGGCTGCAGTTGTGGTAAGACCCCTGTACCTGACTCCGAGATTGGAGAGGGTAGTGTTTGGAGGGGGATGAGACGTGAATTTGACGAGATGATGCAGGGTTTCGCGCAGTCCTTTGGCAGTAGTAGCAAGGATGAGGCGAAGGGAGACCCGTGGATCAAGCAGTTCCGCTAGCTTGGCGCGTCCACTTTTGATGGGTGTGGCACATCAGAGGAGTTTGAGGCTTCTTTCTTGGAGGTGGAGAAGATCCTTGAGGGAATCGAGTGTCTAGTAGAGAAGTGGGTCCGGATCACGGCATTTCAACTCAAGGGTGCTGCGGATCAGTGGTGGAGGACAGTGCGCTGCACCAAATTTACGAATGCGGACTTGCTGATAATCTCTTGGGACAAGTTCCAAGAGGTCTTCTATGAGAGGTTTTTCACTGAGCATGAGAGGGATAAGCTGGATAGAGGATTTAGGAACCTGAAGCAGGGTAGCCTGTTTGTGGCTGAGTATGAGTCATCCTTCCTTCGGCTAGAGTAGTTCTCTCAAGCTGCAATTTTTGAGAAGAACAAAGCCAAGAGGTTTGTGGAGGGACTGAATCTTGTACTAAGATCCAGAGTTATTGGCTTCAGATGCCAGACATTAGTGGAGGCTGTTGAGCTTGTGAGCCGTTATGAGGATGATCGTAGGTTGTTCCAAGAAGGATAAGGGGAGAAAGTCTGTCTCTCGATCTTCTATTTCTCGACCCTCCATTTCTCGACCGTCAGTGACGGGAGCGCCAAGTTCTGGGAGTTCTGGCAGCTCTGGCAAGAAGCGGAAGCAATGGCCTACGTCTGGTAGAGAAGAGAGTATAGGTTTCAACCATGCTGGGTCTAGCAGTGGCCCACAGATGGGACCATGCCATGTCTGTGGCAAGATGGGGCATGTAGCGGCGTAATGTTGTCATAGGCAGAGGAATTTAGACAGAGTAGTCTGTTACAATTGTGGGAAGTCTGGGCATTACCAAAAGGACAGTCCCAGTCAGCCAAAGCCAGCAGGAGATGCGCCACGTTAGCCTACCAATGGGAGAGTGTTCTCCATTGCTGCCCCAAATGCTGGTCCATCTGGAGATATGGTAGAAGGTGAGAACTAGCACGACTGTATTTGATAAGTCCTGTCCTGTAATAATAGATCCTATGTGTAATTGACACTATTTCTTATTATGATTATGGTTATGGTGTGTTGATTATAGGATCTTTCCTTGTGGCTGATCAAATGGCCCGAGTCTTGTTCGACTCTGGGAGTTCATTTTCTTTTGTCTCTGAGTCATTTGCCTTTGTGATCGGGATTAGGCCAGCCAGGTTGGCATTCCACCTAGAGGTGGTCACTCCATTGGGAGAACACATTCTGGTCTGGAGATATTTGAGACTGATGGATATTCAGCTGGGGGACAGGAGTTTTCAGGCCAGCTTGATCCTAATGGATATGTAGGATTATGATGTTATCCTAGGAATGGATTGGCTGGCACAGCATTTAGCTGTGATAGATTGTGCTAAGAGGAGAGTTTTGGCAGAGTGTTAGGCCAAGCTGGTGTATAGTACAGGGCACCAGACTGGGTGAGCCTAGGAAAGTGATTTCAGCTCTTAAGGCCCATCATCATCTGGCGAGAGGTAGTGTGAGCTATTTGGCCTGTGTGGCAGTTTCTACTTCGCTTGTGGTCAGGATTCAGGACTTGCCGGTGGTGAGGGAATATCCCGATGTTTTTCTAGATGAATTGCCTGGAATGCCAACGCACAGGGAAGTGGAGTTTGTGATTGATTTGGTACCGGGATCAGGTCCTATTTCCAAGGCTCCATACAGGATGACACCTGCTGAGTTAAGGGAGCTCCAGAATCAGCTGCAAGAACTGATGGATAAGGGATTCTTTCGTCCCAGTGTTTCACCTTGGGGAGCACCGATTTTGTTTGTGAAGAAGGATGGTTCACTTCGGTTTTGTATAGATTACCGGATGTTGAACTAGATCACTGTCAAGAACAAGTATCCACTGCCCAGGATCGACGATTTGTTCGACCAGTTGCAGGGAGCATCAGTGTTTTCCAAGATAGACTTGAGATCCGGATACCATCAGTTGAGGATCAGTGAGCCAGATGTGTAGAAGACGGCCTTTCGCACCCGTTATGGACATTATGAGTTTTTAGTTATGCCATTCGGGTTGACGAATGCTCCGGCTGCTTTTATGGACCTGATGAATTGGGTGTTCCAGCCCTATTTGGACCAGTTTGTGGTTATTTTTGTGGATGATGTTTTGGTGTATTCTCCGAATATTCAGACTCACCGGAGGCACTTGAAGATCGTACTAGAGACGCTGAGGCAGCATCAGCTTTATGCCAAGTGCTCCAAGTGCGAGTTTTGGCTGGAAGAGGTGTCTTTCCTTGGTCATATTATTTCAGGAGAGGCATCAAGGTAGATTCAACCAAAGTGGAAGCTGTAAGCAGTTGGGCTAGACCGAAGATAGTGACTGAGATTAGAAGCTTTCTCGGCCTGGCAGGATATTATAGGAGATTCATTCAGGATTTCTCCAAGATTACTGCACCATTGACCAAATTGACTAGGAAGGAAGTGCACTTTGCTTGGGATTGGTAGTGCAAGGAGAGCTTCAATGAGTTGAAGACTCGTCTAGTATCGGCTCCAGTTTTGACTTTGTGTAACGATGCCGGCGAGGAGATTCTGCAAAAGAATGCGAAATCGGTCGGCAAAATCACATCGAAAAACAAAACAAATGCAAAATGCAGGAGTCGCCAACTAGTCTATTATGGAAGACAAGGAAAACCATATACATGAAAAATCATGCAAAAAACAATAAGGATAGGCTTGCGAAAACCAAAAAGATGTGGGTAAGGATCCCTGTTACGCATGAGGAAGGTGTTAGGCACCCTCGCACGCCTGATAAAATCGGTCTTCTGTGATTTCTCTAGTGAAATGTTGGCTTTTCAGCCTCTTGCTATACGCCCGTGGGCGATATGCCGTGCCATGCTTAAGTGCCTTATGCTAATAGGTGCATGATGTGTGGGGTGTGTCCTATGCTCAGGAATATCACTCTTTTATCTCGGG